>OMLM01020715.1:27978-50868 GCA_900302695.1 Helostoma temminkii | reverse complement strand
CTAATTACTCCACTCGCCATAAAGACCAATATTGTTATATCTGAACACAATTAAAGCCAGCACCAGAATAGTTAGTGAGTCTGAATGTATAATGAATTTCACACCTGGAGAGGTTTCAGTTGTGAGAGCTGCAGACTCCTCGGTCAGTGCCGCTCTGCCCAGTGTGTCTCTAGCTGGAGTAGCGAGTAAGGAGCCCACCTCAGTGTCAGCTGTGCTGACATCTATAGTCAGCCACGGTGGCATCTCGTCCATCAGCAGGTCTCCAAGATTCTGATGAGCTGCCTCATCGCCGTGGGAGTCTGACATATTAGAGGTCCTCGTGCTGTTTAGTGAAACACTGGTTCGAGTTTTCCGCCTATAGACAACAAATGTTTCTCTTGGATTTTTTGTTTCTGTGAATGTGTGCAGCTTGGATTTCTTTCTATACTGTTTTGGGTTCAAGTCCATCCTGGACTTTGACTTGGTGGGTTTTGAATCATATAAATGCTCAAACACGTCAGCCTTTTCACTGGAGCCAGTTTGTGAGTGAGCTACTTGTAAATCCTCTGAATGTTCTATATTTCGTTCAGGATCGACACTAAGGAGAGAAGAGACATCACCAGGCTCATAACGAGATTCATTCTTTGATCGAGAGTCTTTGTTTCTTTTCTTTTTCATTTTCTTGTCACCTAAAAGATCAACACACTCCTCCTCTCCTCTGAGGGTGGCTTTCTTCTCCCTGGATCGACTCGTTTCTTCTCTCCTGGCTTTTTTAGTTTTCTGAAACTCTGTATCTGATGAGCAGTCTTGGTCCAGCAGCAGTTCGCTGTAGTTCTCCTTGCTACTCAAGTCCTCCTGAAAGCTTGCTGAATCCTGAGTGGCCATCCAAGGACGCTTACAGGAGCTCTGTGCATCCTCAACCAAGGCTGTCTCACTGTTCCTCAGTGGGTTTGATTCTGAATGTTGCCGAACCACACTTGCATCCATGAGTGCTGACAGTTCTTCTTCCTCACAGATGGATCCAGCACCACAGATAACGTCTGGCTCTAGAGCACCCATTGTGTCATCCAGTGACGCGCTGTTTGATGAGGGGTTGTCCGTGGCTACTGAGACAACAAATGTCCCTCTGCATCTTGGATTGCGTCTGCCCCCAGAATTTGCCACGTTCCTGCTGCTAAGGGAAAGACGTCCCACGTGTTCTGAGTCTGGATGTGCAACTTCATCTGCAGAGATCGGGAACAGTCTAGGTAGATCTTGATCTTGGCATGTTTCACGTCTTTCCTTGAGTACTTCTTCCAGTTCATTATGGAGCTGATCATATTTCGACTGACTACTCTCACTTTCATGAGATGGTAACATGACGAACGTCTTCCTGGCCACTGATGACATCCTCCTGCCTTTAGTCCTGGAGCGCCTACATGTGATTTTGGACACTACTTCTTCTGCAGTGTCTTTCTCTGGTGACATCTCAATATCGAGACCTGTGAAATAATCATCAGGGTCTGGTCGTGTAGTGTCACAGGATTTTAATTTGTTCTTAACTGATTTCTGATTGTTGCCAGCTTCAGACTTGCCCAGTTTGGGAATGCGAGAGGTAATGACACTCCTGCAAAGACTTTTGGGTGACTGAGTCTTGATAACTTCTGGATTCCTAATATCCTCCTGTACATGGTCAACAGCGTCAGTTGAATCACTGTGAACCTCCGTCACTGTAGATTCTGCAGAGTTCTTCACACTTGACAAAGTGGCTTCTTGTTTATTCTTCTTACTTCTCAGCTTTCCAAAGCGAGATGTTGGTTTTTTGGCCTTTGTCTCAACAGTGACAATTTCAGTAGCATTACTCAGCGTCATCTCCATTGTTGTGTTGAGAAGCACAGTCTTCTCTTGCTTGTTCACTAGTTCTGGCTCAGTTGTAGGAACTGAGCCACAAGGAGGACTCAAATCATCAGTGAGAGATGGTGTGAATTTTTCACAAGCGCTGACAACTGAGCAGGTTTGAGGGTCCTGAGGGCCGCGGGCTGATTTCACATCGGACTCAGGCTGAGAGAATATCATCGACAGTCTCTCTACTTCATCCCTTAGACTGCTGGATGGACGGGATTTTCCTGTCAGAGGAGCTTGTATACGCTGGCTTGAACGCCTTTTGTTAGCATCTGTATCATCTGTGAACAGTTGTGGAAAACATGCATCAGTGTCTCAGTGTAGATAACTGTAACACTAAAAATTCACAACATTTATCCCCATGCCCTTGTTAATATCTGTGTACCCTGAACAGAGAAGACATTCTCATCAACATTTTGTGGGCACACGTCCGCTGTTATATTTTTGCTGGGACACAACAAATCCACAGACATTTCTGGCTGAGGAGGTATCTGTTCTGTAAATCTAAAACGGGAAAGGTTGGGGAATGGGAGCAAAACAGAGAGAAAGAAAAATTAGATTTACAGCTGCCTAAAGCAAAAATGTTTTTTAGCACATGTTAACGTGACTACAACTGAAGCTCACCTTGACAGCGCAGGATTTTCCTTAACGACGTCATCAAATAAGCTCTTGTTGTCCTCAGATCGTTTAGATAGATCCTGTGGGTAATAAATACCTCACATTTAGAGATTTTCTTTAGTATAGTTGGCACATTATTTAAAAGTTCTATATTCAGACTTATAAATGTGTGTGAATATGTGTATATATATGTTTAAACCACGTGTAGAATAAACACATATTTCCTAAATTGGAATAATAAAAGGTTTAAATTTGTTTTTCTTCAGAACTAGAATGCCATCGTAAAATCAGCCCCACATTCCTACACTCAAGCCCACACCACACATCTCACATAGAGCGGTGACCTCGTCTGTGCCGCTAGTAAAACATGCAGGCAGTGTTTTTGCACATGCTAAGAAGCACAGTGCACCTTATGTTACTTTATTATATCTTTATTGTTCCCTGTATATCTTTATTGATGTTGTTCTCACTTTTAAATCTTTTATTGTTGTGTTAAGAATGAAGGGCAAAGTACGTTTTTCCTTGTATGGTGTACGTTGTCTTCACTGTGCATGACAATAAACGTCTTGAGTCTTGCTGTGCTATGATTAATGAATTTAAGCTTTAATTTTGGAATATCTAAATTTTTATCTCCAAGTGCTCACATTTAAATTTAAATTCATCCGACCAAATACATTTTTAATAGAATCTATAAATACTTTCATATCTCACTTGGCCAGATACGGGTTGATAATGTGATGATAACTGAAACGATTTAGGCCACAGAAAGCAGCAACACTTACACTGTCGGAGAATAGGTCAGCCACCATGTCGAAATGCTGCAGAGTGTTGCTATGGAGATTTTTAAGGATGAGGAGCTGTGAGAGAAAAATGAGATGAACAATTATCAAACCCAACAGAACATTTCGAAGATAAAGTGTCCGTTGTGATTAATATTCATTTGGTAAAAGATGATTGCCTTCTGGCCAACACGTCTTTTCCGAATAATTATAAAACGCACCAGTTTCCTGTCTTTGTATTTCCTGGTGGCCAGCTCAAAGCACAGAGCCTCCACTTGTTTCTGCAAGTATACAATCTCCCTCTCCAGCTGCCTGCTCCTCTCTTTCTGAGCCTCCAAAGCAAGCGCTAAGGCCTTGTTGTTGGTCTTCAACGACACTTTGAAGAAGGAGGAGGTGTCTAGTGCGGCCACAAAAACATAAATTCATGTTAGGGGAACAACTTAACATTTTCTTGTCTCTCAGCAAATTAGGGAGACCTTACTCACTGAGGATCTTATTTTTGATCTTTGATGCTGCGGCTGAAGTCTGCCTGGAAGCTTTTAAGGGTGTCATTGTCTTCACAGGTAACATGACGAGATCAAAATAAAGAAACACTTGGAAGAGTCACCAATAACCTGAAAGACAACAAAAGGTTAAGGATACAGAGCACCATGCAACAAACCTGGCAAGTGTTGGATTTGGATGTGTAAGCAACTTCACTTAACATAAACCTACATACATTACCATATATTTTCATGAAAAATATGGCTCAGCTGAATTACCATCAATACAAAAGGGTTTTCTAATGAGCGGTTCTACTTTTAAATTAATAAACTTGCATTAGCAAACACAACATGGTATAGAAAGACATTACTAATGTCTGCTGATTATAGGCTTCTGTAGAATTACAGAAATATCCCTTCCCTTAATAAAAATCACTAGATTAGATGTTATAAAATCTGCGTTTCTTTCAAAAACTTGGCCATTTCTATGTGTCTAGTGACTGGCAGAGGAAGTTACTAATCTTTAATCAGGGGTGGTAGTATCAATACTACCAATACAAAGCATACGACAACTAAACAGATTTATTTATTTATCTATATACTATTTTGATAATGTATGAAGCATCTTTGTCATGTTTCAAGGCAGAATTCCAAATAATTACTAGTTAAACTCTGTTGTTAGTTGCAGCCCCAGTAAAAAAGGGAACTGACTGATCACGTTAGATCATATCCTTGTGACAGTAGAGCAATGCTGTGTTTCCATCTCCGCTCCTGCTGCTGTGTGTGATCTCTGTAGTTCAGACAATTCACCTAACCACTTACAGCCATCTTGTGTTTAAACATGCCTGTGATTGCAGCTCCAACAGTACACAGTGGTTGAACAAAGATTACGTGTAAAACGTGTTATACTTCAAAAGCAAAGGATTTGCTATTTTATCTATTTCACTATATGTAAGTAAAATTAATATCTGAATTTTTCTCAGATTAAATAGTCGTATATCTTGACATATTTATCTACTTTATCGGACTGATACCCAGATAAATCAGTTTCCTAGCGGGTGACTAACTAGGTTACTTGCAATTTTAAACGTATAAACAAAGCAGCGTTAGGTTACTGCAACTTCTGCTGGTAGTGGACTAACATATTTAACCAGCTAACCAAGTAGATAGGGTTACTTGTACTTTTACTTAAATATTAAGTTTGTTTAACGTTATTTCTTTCAGCTTTCTCTGAATCTGTATAATAAAAAATTCGTTAGCTTTAGGGTTAACGTATAGCTTTAACCGTAGGTTTTTGTTTTTTTTTCGCTATCGTTAGCTGATTAATATAGTTAACAATTTAACTAACAAATTCGAAAAAGTTAAATTTGTTGTCCAACAATCATGGACGCGCAGCTACATGTGCTAGCTAACATTAACTTGTTTGAATAGTAGCTAACGCTCGCTAACTAGCTAGCTCAAACCCGCTATCTCACTGCATCACTCTCGAGTTCTAGACAAAACCTACCTCTAATCGTTAAACATTAACCTGAAGACTTTGCTTCTTGATTTCCAAACGCTTTTCCGTAATGACGACCATGAATAAATCACATGGAGCTGAACTGAACTTTCTAAGAACATCAATTCATTCAATTTTAAACATAAACAAAAAGCAAAAAATCCGCCGTGCTTCGGCGCAGGCGCAAACATCACGTCACGAGGGCTGTGTCCAATCAGAGACGACTCAATAAGGAATTATTTTTCTCCAGAGTTGGTCTGCTCAGGAAAACCTCCGTCAAGCTGTTCAGCCTCAAGAAACTAGCTCGTCTATCAACAGTCGTTTAGCTTCAGATTGTATTTAAGTTGTTAATGTTTATGATATAATGGTATATTCTAAGCGAAGTAGTAGTAGTTTAATTTTTGTGCGTTCGTGATTGATGTGTATATTGCCTAAAAGTCACGCTCAGGGATAAGACAGGCTTGAGAGTATGGAAATGTGGAACCCAGGGATCATCATCATCATCATCATCATCATCATCTTACACCCTTAGGCCTTCAATAAATTCAAATATGCATTATCATGATTATTAAACAGGCTGTAGAAGTTTTACAATTTAAAATATATTGTGTGCACACTGCTACACACCAGTAGATGTACACCAGACCAGTTGTTTGTAAACTGATTCACCTTGATCTAAAATATAGTAAAACAATGGCTTAACAGGAGCAGAAGCTTGGTGAAATGTCACAGGAAATATGCTAATTTGAACGCTAACATTTCTAATGCCATGAGTCATATCTGATACCTCTAATTTATTTTAAGTCTGCATGAACTACACAACATTAACTGTAATAATATATATAGAGTACAGCTGCATTTTGTTCACCAGTGGTGCGTTTCTGACTTATACAATTATCAAAACACAGTTGAACAAATGTTTGTTTGTTAGGGGACTAGCTATGATATCTATGACTGCAAAAATATATACAACTAAATTATAATGAGTTTGTTTTAACTGTTAAAATTGGTGGTTCAGACTCAATAAGAGGGTAAAAATTGAAGTACTTGCCTAAAAACGTAATAAGTAAAATTCTAGGTATTTAGGATGTTTTTAAACTTAATTATACTCAAAACTGTGTTTAATACTTTTCCCCTAGGCGCTTCACTGTCATCACACAGCGGGTCAATGTTCGATGTTTCTGAGCTCTGTTTTGTTTTCCTGTCCATCACAAATCAGGTCTCGATTGGGCAGGGCTGCTTTGTGCACGGGACTCGGCTGTTTTGAAGTGTCTCTCATATGTCTTCTGCGTCGCAATGCTTCATACGGTGATGTCGAATTCACACATCGAACAGGTAATTCTTATATTTTTAGCTGTCACAATAATTCAGTCATATTGTATATGTGAATCAGGTTGTTGTTGCTAACCGGCTAGGAAGCTACCATTAGCTAGCTTAGTCAGATACAGCTGTAGCTGCTACTGGATAATACTGCTGAGTTAAGTTAGCTAACGTTAGCAAAGCTAGTTTGTATCTCTAGCAATTGCTGCTCATAAAACACTGCAATATTATGGCGATACACATCGCATATACCAAATGCGCTGACATGCAGTTTTAACTTCACAAATAAATGAAATAGCTAGCTAAACTGGCAAGACACCGAAGTCAGTTTCTGATTCGACAGTTAACTAACAAGCAGTTACAGTGCTGTGAAGAAGTATTTACCCCCTTTTTGATTTCTTTCTCCTTATTTATCATACGGATGTTAATACTACACAAAGATAACCTGAGTAAAAAAATAAATGTCCCCTCACTTCCCCGTTGCGAAATCATGAGTGACCTGTGCTTAACCATATTTTGGAAAGCTGAGTTCAGTTTCACTCGCCGTACCCAGGCCTGATCACTGCCAGGCCTGTTGGTCAAGAAACCACTTAAAAAGAAGCTGTGTGACAAAGTGAAGCAGCTGTAAGATCCCAAAGAGCCACACATCATGCTGCAAACTCAAGAAACTCAAGAACAGATGAGATACAGAGTAATTGACCTGTATCAGTCTATGCATGCATTTATCATTTCTAAGCAAACCACAGGAAGTCCACAAATGGAGATGTCTCATTATGTCTAGTGTAAAACTAACACAGCATGTCATAAAAAGATCATCACATCAACAGTCAAACGAGGTGGTGGTGGTGTGACGGTCTGGTGCTTTGCAACTTCAGGACCTGGACAACTTGCCATAAATGATGGAACCATCAGTTCTGAGCTCTACCAGAAAATCCTGAAGTGAAATGTTTGGCCAGTAGTTTGTGACCTTAAGTTCAGGCTCATTTGAGTTATGTAGCAGGACAATGATCCGAAGCACACCAGCAAGTCCAAGGCTCAAACTAAAGAAAATGAAAGTTTTGGAGTGGCCTAGTCAGAGTCTGGACTCAAATCTTAACGTCTGCGAGGAAGACTGGGTTAAAATTCCTCAACAATGATGTGAAAGACTCATTGGCAGGTATTGTAAACACCTAATTACAGTTGTTGCAGCCATGGTGGCACAACCAGTTATTAGGTTTTGAGGTCAGTTACTTTTACACACTGGGCCAGGCAGCTTTGGACAGGTTTATTCCCTTAATAAATCAAATCATCATATTTACTCAGTTTACCTTTGTCTTTATATTAAAATGTGTTCGATGATCTGAATCACTTAACTGTGACAAATATGCAAAAAAGAGTAATTGTGGTACCTCACAGTATCCATCCATGAGGATATTTTAATTTGGAGTTAGATTTGAAATGTTTTGGCTGTAAAGAAAGCTAAAGCGGTCTAAGCATAGCGTGTTTAGATCGATGAAAAGTGGTGAGAACAGTCTTTTGTCATTTTTATATAAAATAATTATATATATTCGTGTAAAAATCGGTTTCTCTTCTTCTGCTTTGATTTCAACCTGCCCCGTAGCGTCGAATGACAAGCTAACTTCAGCTTGGTCGCTAACTAGCTTAGCTAGCTGCTACATCGACTTGTAAAACCTACGGGGTTCATAATGTGCCTGCAGGCTATAAACACATGTAAAAGTGATGGTAAACAGTATCCCGTGTACTTTAGCTGTGTGATTTTGCTGTTTCGGAGATGTGGTTCTGGGCTGTGAAGGTTCAGCCCACAGCTGTCATGTTACGGCCTGTTGTTGTCACATGATGAGGTGGAGCGAGGGATTGAGCCGCTTCTGCTTTTCACCCTGCTACACTTTATCTAAAATGGCATGTATTGCACACTCCAAGTCTGTAGCTCTCTTCAAAGGGTAAGTCCAGAGGACATTTCAGGGCTAAAACCTCCCACTCTGACACAGTTAAACTGGTAAATTGACATAAAATGTCGGTGGGTGAAGCTGGTTTTTCATTAGGGGACTTCAGATTAACCAATCAGCAGGTCATCTGCCATGAGTTCATCTGTGGGACAAACTGTGGCTACATCCAGATTACATCTTAAATATTTCAGATTTAGATTCACAGCTTCGGTGTGGGTTGTTAGAAACTGTTGTTAATATAACATTTTGAAGGTTGAGGAAAATGGAAACTCATAGTTGCTAATAATGACTGTAATCTGTTGATATGGTAGTAATATATATTTTATATTATTGTTGTTGTTGTTGAGTGATTATTATTAGTAGTAGTAACAGTAGTAGTGTAATTTGACCTGTTGACTTGGTTTAATCACAACTTTACAGTGACACTGTCACAGATGAGGAGACTAAACAATATTATTAGACCAGCTTGAAAATGTTACTGTTAATCGTTGTTCTCACTAATTAATATTATTATTATTATTATTATTATTATTATTATTATTCTCTGTCTCACTTGTTTGGACTGAATTTAACCGTGGTCTAAATTCCTTTACGTTGTGGGCTGTAAACAGGAAGTAGGATTTTGCTGTGAGTTAAGCTACAACTTGAGCTACTTTCTTAAAGTCTATATTTGTGTACATTTGTGGCACTATCTTGAATCATGCTGATTAAGATAACTGTGCTTCCCTTATGCACAAATAGCCGTCACTGAACTCTCTGATATTCAGGAAAACTTAAACATGATGATTCTCAGACGACAACACGTGGCTTCTGTGATTTTATTTTATTATTGTTATTTCTTTTAGCAGTGTGGATGAAAGTTAGTCATGGTGCTGATATTAAACTGGGCAAATGATAACAGAAGCTGCTGATACTACCGATTATCTATTTGTCTGTTCTTGAAACTGGCTGATGTTGGTGTGTGAGACAGTTTCAATGGCCCTGTCACAATGTGTCCTGACACCATTTAAAGGAAGCCTACATGTGGTAATATGTTTATCTCTCTGGTAGGTGTAGCAGTGACATGGCTGCTGATGACAAATCCTCGTCCTCATCCTCTACGGACTGGAGCCTCGAGCCGCCGGTCGTCTCGCCCACCAGCCCTTCCCACCTGACCCAGTTCAAACCACTCTCTCCAGAGCAGGATGAGCCTCCGTTCCGCTCCGCGTACAGCTCATTTGTCAACCTGTTTCGTTTCAACAACAAAGGTCAGGGGCTCACACGCGGTTTATGCAAGTCAAGGCATTAATCATGGTCTTGTGAGGTCATGTGATCGCAGTTGCTCGGGCCAGAGCTTAGATCATGGCTCACATGTTTTTAGTTCTGTTTCTGAAGTCCTGTTTTTTTTTACAGATGAGATTATAACAATATTGTATTAGAAATATGCTACTGTACTGCATTCTTGCCTAGCTTGTATGAATAAATATTGTCATGTGTGTTGGCAGGGCATAGCTAAATACATCACACAGCAACACACACTTCATTCATCTTTACTTTATATGGTACAGTGCGGTAAAAAAGTATTTGCCTGCTTCCTGTTTTTTTTGTTAGTTTTTTCACATATTTACCACACTTAAATGATTCAGATCATTTAATATACATTATTATTATTATTATTATTATTATTATTATTATTATTATTATTATTATATTTATATATTTTAATATTATATAAACATAATCCAAGTAAATAGAAAATACGGTTTTTAAGTTATGATTTTGTCAAAAAAGCTGTCCAAACCTGCCTGGCCCAGTGTGAAAAAGTAATGGACCCCTGAACCTAATAACTGGTTGTGCCACTCTTGGCGGCAACAATTGCAAATAAGAGTTAGTGATAACTGGGAATGAGTCTTTCACATCTCTGTGGAGGAATTTTGGCCAACTCTTCCTTGCAGAATTGTTTTAATCCAGCTACATTGGAGGGTTTTCAAGTATGAACGGCCTGTTTAAGGTCACGCCACAGCATCTCAATTTAATTTAAGTCCAGACTTTGACTAGACCACTCCGGTACCTCAACTTAATTTTATCTGAGCAAATCAGAATTGTGCTTGCTGATGTGATTCGGATAATTGTCCTACTGCATCAACCAAGTGCACTTGAGCTTAAAGTCACAAACTGATGGTTGGACTCATTTTCTGGTAGAGCGCAGAATTGATGGTTCCAATAATTATGGCAAATCGTCCAGGTCCTGAAGCTGCAAAGCCCCAAACCATCACACTGCCACCACCATGTTTCAGTACTGACATGGTGATCTTTTTATGAAATGCTGTGTTAGGTTCATGTCATATGTAACCTTCAAAAAAGTTAAACATTTGTCCCTTAACTGAGGCAAGTGACACCTACAGTTCTTTAGATGTTGCCCTGGATGAATCGTCATTCTGCCACTCCTGGGAAGGTTCACCACTGTGCCGTGTTTTCTCCATTTGTGTTTAATGGCTCTCATCGTGAGCACATTTACTTATTCACATAGAGTCATTTCAGTGTATCAGAAGCAAAAGAGTCTCTACACTATAAATCTGAAATACAAAATTTGAGATACTGGTACAGGAGTCAGTGCTGCTGTTTTTTCTTCATTTCCTTTTTCATATTGTGTTTAGACGAAGCACGGCCTCCTTCGACTGTTTCAGAGAAGCCAGATGTGCCATCTCCTTCCCCTCAGTCAGAGAGGAGCAGCTGGTCTTCCAGTCCCTCCCACTCCGTTCATGGGTCAAGAATGCACCGTAAACAGCATCCTGAACATCTTCGACGTACTTCCACTGCCTCCGGTAAAAAAACACAGAGTACTGACATTTGTGATCGACAAACATTCCAAGAAACTCTCATTTTATAGCTTTTCTAGTATTTAGTTTCTGGCTTTGATGACTTGTTCAGCCTTAAGGGTTAAATAGCCTAACAGTTATTTGAAGCTGTCTTAGGCTCAGATAACAGATATTAAAGCCTGTGCCACAAATAAACCATTCAGAAGTCATACATTAAACTTATGGCGCTCTCAAGTTTAATATACACACATAAAATGTTGTTTCCATCTGTATCCTTAGATTAGATGTCGAATTATAGTATAGAAAAGGATAATGTCTATGATATTATCGTAGATGATAATGAGTTTGAGTTTTAACAAAGGGCAAGCTGACATTATGGATTATGTCACTCACTAACTAAAACACACTTTAAGAGCCCCCAATTCTCCTCGTCATATGGCTTAGAAGATGCTGCATATGCAGTGTAAGGTCACCAACCACACCTCCAGTTTAAGCCAGCTAAACTGCCTAAAAATGCATGACTGAAATTACAAATTCAAGGATTAATAGCAGGTGTCAAAATACAGGTGCCACCAGCCTCACAGTATAGCACGTCGCTGTATTGCATTGTCACTGTGCGTGATTTAAGGACAACACTTACTATTTAAGCTGGTGTAGCAGTATAACCCACTGTGCACTCAGAAACGTCATTATCATTTCCTCATTGGATGATTCACTTTTCTCCTCTCGCACTGTGCAAAAGTAAAAGTTATCCTCTCCTTGTTCTGCTTCTAAGAACAGACATTCACAAAGAAGACTGGAAGGATTATTTGGCTGACCTTTTTAAATCCACACAAACTATGTGAGGAAATATGTGAACAATGGCGTAGATGATGTGGCTTTAAACTACGTACATATGTTGGTGTACAACAAATACTTCCAGCCTTCCTCTGTGTCCTTGTTTGTGTAATTTCTAAGTTACTTTGGATAAAAGTTTAATGTAAATGTGCACAATGAGAAAATCAGCAGATGACTACACATAACAAAGCAACACAGACACAAACAGTTTCCCTTACACTGCAACAAAGATGGTTTTAAATAACTTTTGAATACTTTAGACCCAAAACACACACTGCTTGACTGAAAATATTACAGTCCAACAAATCTGCCCAAATTGCATGGTTAATGCTGCCAAAGTCTAGTGCAAAGTGCAAAATCAGATTCATAACCAAAATACTTAGCTAAAGTAGCAAACAATTGTTTTGCAATGACCAAGAGAGAAATGTACCACTTTGTACGTTTTATTTTTCAGTTTTATTTCATTTTATAAAATTTGAAAAACAAACTGAATGTGATGTTTTGTAGTTGAAAACGCCATAAAGATAATCGCATGTTCAGGCTGTAACATTCGTTCTCATGTCTTTTCTGATTCCAGTGGATTGGCCAGGTGAGGGGGTTTTCTGCACTGTGCTTTTACTAAAGTTGTTTTTTAGCTTGACTGTCACAACATGGCCTGAAACAACGGTCGTGCAAGACCTGTTATTATGTCTGAGTGCATGTGTGTGTGTTTTGATATTTGCATTTTCAATGAAGAGCTTTCCATTAGTCTTTGGTTTGCCCTAATGGTTTCCACTCAGGTACTAATGATTGGAATGATGTTTGCTGTGAATGATTTTAAAGCTAACAGTCTGTTCTCAACATGTTTTTGTTGTGTAGCCATTTTTCTTTTATTAATCACCTTGTTTTATTTTAGACTTATAAGGGAGTTACTCATTAGGTGTGTACATGCATTGTCAAATGTTAGCAATCAAATTAACATGCAATGTAATGAGGTCTTCTTAATAGTAATTCATTGATTTCTGCTTATGTACAGTTATTTTGACAAAGGACATATTTGACAATGCAGCTGGAAATATTTGAAAGAGCCATTGAGGAGTGTTGTTGATGTGTTCTCTGTACGTGTGTGTGTGTGTTTTTATGTGCATGACTTTAGATGGGAGCAGGAAATCGGACACTCCTCTTAGCAATCATGACCCTCGCACAGCTGTGCAACTTCGCACTGCACTGAAGAGGCTGAAGGAAATCATGGAGGGAAGGAGCCAGGTATTCACACATTCACAAACGCTTTATTGATGCTCTCCCAGGCTTTAACTCGAGCCAACTTCACCTCTCGCTTGCTCATAGTACATACATACAGTCTCCTCCGAAAGTATTAAGCGTCAAATCTAACTTGTTTGTGTTTGCTGGACACTTGGGTTTAAGATTAAACAGTGTATATGAGACAGAACTACAGAGTTTCAGATTTTATTTGATTCGGTGTACACCTCAATAAGTTAAACAACACATTTATTATTTAATGTTTGCTACTTCTCATATACTTTTTGAGACACAACAGCCTTCTTTGTTTGTTTTGGGGTTTTGTTCACTTTTAAATTCATCCTGCTGCTATTGTAATTGTAGAGTTGATCCAATAACCTCTACAGAAGTAGGACAAACACAACAGTTTTTTCCCTGCTTCCCCACCCTGCATGTGAAACACGGCTAGATACAATATAATTATGAGGATCACTTAATTATTTTTTCAAGAATTAAAACACAGTCACAAACTTTGATCCGTGAACTTAACTGCAGACTTTATCTGTAGGTTACATCTCAACAGAGTAGGAAATACAAGCCGCTCTGCTTCTGATTAGCTGCTGTTGGGTTATGACAGCTGTGTCCAGGGAAGCATAGCAGTGTAGCATGAGCCACCACAAAAACCACCAGTTGCACCACCCTGTATCTAGGTGGCAAATAATAACATATCAGTAAGACTGAGTAAAAATAATGTAGGACTTTCCTAGGTTGCAAAATATCATCTACATATCATCAGGATCAAAATCCTAAAAAAAAAAATAGAGATATAATTTTTTGCCAACATCAAACACCACTGGTGAGCATATTCCAGAAGCACATACACATAGAAACAGTGTGTTATGTAAATAACCCTGGTTTCCTGATGGAGAAAAGCACGATACAGCAACAGAAAGCTTGGTAAATACTTTGTATATTTCTTAAGTGCTGAGGGCACTTGTAGTGAATTCTCTGGATAATAACCAGCTTTGGTCTCGTCCATTCGTTGGCTAATGCATTTGTTTATGCTGCAAATTACACCAGTGGTGATTTTTCAGGTCATTCCAAATTGTTACATTGGTTATACCTGACATTTGTGCAGTGCCTCTGGTGTTTTTCTCTATTTTCTTTTCAAAATGGCTGCTTTTCTCCTATAGACATCTCTCTGGTTTTCATGTTAATTTATCTATTTTAACAACAAATACTTCAGGTAAAACAAAATTAAAACCAAAGTTCAGCATTTAAAGTTATTTATTGTCTTACAATCTGTCTCACAGGACACACATGGGTAGCAAAATGGGTAAATGTCTTTGGTGTACAGTCAAACAAATGAGATTAACCTGTGCTGTGGTCATTGTCCCTCTTCAGGACAGCGATCTGAAGCAGTACTGGATGCCAGATAGCCAGTGTAAAGAATGTTATGACTGCAATGAGAAGTTCACCACCTTTCGCCGCCGCCACCACTGCCGACTATGTGGTCAGATCTTCTGTAGCCGCTGCTGCAACCAGGAAATCCCTGGAAAGTTCATGGGCTACACAGGTAAGTGACATACTTAAGATAATTTTTTTTGTTTGCACTTCTGTCCTGATCCACCTTTACTGACTTTCGATGTCTTTTCTTTGTCTCCTCTTTGATTTGTCCGTATCTAGGAGACCTACGAGCCTGCACTTACTGTCGGAAATTGGCACTGAGTTATGCTCACTCAGCCGACTCAGGCTCCATAGTAGAGGACCTGAGTGTCTTGTCTGACTCTCCCTCCTCTGTGTGTGTGTTGGAGCCCAGTGAGCCTCGGACACCTGTGGGAGGACGTAAGGCCAGCAGGAACATCTTTCTTGAGGAAGACCTGACCTGGCAGAGGTGAAGATGCACGTACACACAGAGTCATATAAGTTCATGGAATTAGTGGTAGGAATTTTGCTCTTTTAATTATGTAGATAGTATTATGTCCGGGTAGCCCCGAAAGAAGCAAGTGAGATTGTGTAAGACTCAGAATCACCTATACTTGCTGTTTCTAAATACATTTCTCAAAAGCTTCTAAATGTGATTTTTATTCAAATACAATATAAATAAGAACCTGCATGTGATGTCTTCAAGTTCATCTCAGAATTCATCCCTCATTATTTATATCTGTACCTTCAACAATCACGTTTACCGCCACATCTGTGTACTTCCAGTACTGTGTAAAGGTTAAAGTAGAACTAAAGTGGGAATGCTTTCACAAATACATGCCATGAGTAGTTTCATTTGTCAACTAACTTTATACAAAGTGCATTTAAGAGAAGAAACATAAAACAAATCTATCTTTGGCATAAGCTTCCTGTCTTCAAGCCATCACCAGTTCTTGGCAGGTAGGTGTTTCCGAACAGCTTAGAGAACTCACCACAGTTGTTCTGTGGATTTATACAGTTGCAGTGTCTCCTGTCTCTTCATGCAATCCCAGACTGACTTCATGATGTTGAAATAGCAGCTCTGTGGGGATCATCTGTCATAGGACTCTTGGTTCTTCCTTTAAATGAAGTCAGTTCTGTACGACTTTGGATGTATGTTTGGGCTTGTTTTCATGCTCCAGAGTGAGTTTAGGATCAGACGCCTTCTCCCTGTGTGATAGATTACAGTCAGAACATTTAAAGTACCTGAAACTTTTGCACAGTATTGCACCTACAACCAAAATCTTACTTTCATATCGTGTTGACTGAATTGTACTCTTTCATTAACACATGCAGTGGTTTTGTCATATTGTGATGCACTCACTCACTCACCCTGTGAATGTGATTCACGTTTGTCGTCTATAACCCTGACTACTCCTTTGTCTTACAGAAAAGTTTACTGAACGTTTTCTATACATCTCGTTAATTGAGATGCACAGAAAACATAAGACTCATGGGGTCAGCATGTGATCTGACAGGCCAGTAATGCAGTGTGGAAAAATGCCTCTAACTTAAATACTTCGACGTAAACAACTTTAAAAAAAAAAAGAAAAGAGGCAGCATCTATTTTAGAAAGAATGTAGTAAAACTGTAAGACTATTTGGACATGGTCTAGTCTTCCTCTTTGAGTTACATTTTACCTAACACACTTTCATTATGCACAGAACAACCACATTTCTAATTGAATCCATAATCTCTTTGTTTAAATGCTTGTTCAACCATGCATGCTTTTTGAAACTTTATGCTTCTTTTCGTGCTGTTGTTTCAAATCTCTGTGGTCCCTGCCTTATTTCTCTATCAACATACTTCAAAGGAAATCTGTTTCCTCTCTCTCTCCTGGCATAGAAAAACACCTATTGGGATGAGAAAGAAGTGAGTCTTGCTGTTTGTTTTATTCCTTTTTCTCATCTGTCTGAGCTTTATCTGTGTGTAAGTAAAGGCTAATGCTTTCTAGCCTTGTAAAGAAATAGTTTTCTGCGCACTTAAATTCACTGGTCATGAATTTGCTTTAGAGGAAGTACAAAGATCACTGCAGAAAAGATGTACATCAGCATTTCTCTGTGTGTGTTCATCAGCATGATTCACCAGGAGGCTCAGAACAGCGGCCTCGCTTCCAGACTGACAGCTCTACCAGAAGACGTAGGCAAATCACCAGCTAGGAAGAGGTTAGTCACTGCTTTCTGTTGGCTTGCAGTGTACAGTGTGTCAAGTCAAGCTGGCAATGCAAAGTTTCCAATCCTCTTTGCCGCAGGTCAGCCAGTGTGACCAACATGTCCCTGGACCGCTCTGGATCCTCCATGGTTCCTTCCTACGACAGCTCAATCAGTCCACCAACCAGCCGAGCCATGACGGGCACAAAGAGTGGCCTCAAGCTGGACCACAGCGAGGAGGAGAGGAAGATCTTACTGGTGGCTGCTCCATTTTTTTATTTCCACTGACTGTCACCTCCTTATTTTTTTCTCTTTGAATATTTGTTATTCTTTTGTCCTAACTCATCCTCTGACTCTTCCTCTTTTACTATGATGAAATCACAAAAGAGGAACAAAAATAAAACTACAAAACATGTATTCATTTTGGTTTGCATGTGATTAGCTCACAGTGTCAGATTGCTCAATAAGATTTATTTTTTCTTGCAGGACTCCTCCCAGCTGAAGGACTTGTGGAAGAAAATCTGCCACAACAACACTGGTATGGAGTTCCAGGACCACAGGTACTGGCTGAGGACGTACCCAAACTGCATTGTGGGAAAGGAGCTTGTCAACTGGCTGCTGAGGAATGGCACCATCTCCACCAGGTATCACTTCATTAGACAAATGTGTTTCTATACTGTATGATCAGCTTTTGAAAGAAAAGCCCCCCGATGAACCTATGTTTATTATATTTATTGATAAATACATTTTCTTAATTTCCTCTCTTTTTCTTCCTCTTTCATCATTTTCTGTCCCCCAAACACCCTGCCGCTGCCACTGCCCCACCCAGTGCATGTTTGCAAGCACACACGCTCTGTACATAGGCCACAAATGTCCTGTCCTTATTTTTGCCTTGTTTGTCTCATACTTGCTGTTGTGTTCCAAAACTGTCTATAATGTCTTTTCTATCGTATTGAAAAAAATAATAGATAATAGATATGAGAATGGTTATGCCCTTTTCACTACAAGTAAACTAAGAAAAAAAATCACATCTCCCTGAATGTGAAATTGTCTTGAAACGGCTTAAGAAGCATGTCGTCATGCTCAACAACCTGTTTTTCAATGCAGGGAATAATTAAGCCGTTATCTGTCAGGCCTGTGTTACTCTATGAACTTTGGCCCATCTTTGGCTGATTTTGTAAATATTTTAGCACCACCTGCAGATTCACATTTCTTCACAAAGACAATAATTTGTCCTGATTTTGTTGTAATACAACTATTTCATTATACTTACTTCAGAAAGCATTAATGGGATTGTAGTTGAATTGGGATTGAAGTTACATAAAGGCTTTATCATGCAATCTACAGTTTATTTTAGAAAATAAAGTGAACATAGAAATATCTGAGGATTTCTGAAAAAAGTCTTTCTTTCTTTCTTTCTTTCTTTCTTTTTTCTTTTGTTTTTGAAATCTCCATTAAGAGTGAAGCATAGCTTCTAACTTTTGTGCCTGAACTTTTAAATACATTTTGGGCTGTACCTGGACTCACCTTTGTTTTGTGTTGGTTTTTTTTCAATCCTTAACTTATTCCTAATAATTAAAAATAGAATGGGAAAAGGGGATTTGTTGGGTTTTCTATATAATTCCAGTTGTTTTGTTAAATTCTGTAAGAACTAATTGAATTGAATAATGATCCACTATAGCCTGTATTGGTTGATACACAAAACATCTGTGATTATCTATAATTGTTTTCTGAATTAGGTCACCCTGAAAAGGAAAACACCTAAAATGTGAATTTGCATGGTTAATAATTGTTAATATTGTTTCATCCTTATAGGCAGTTGTCATTGCTGGAACTGTCCACACATTGCTTCTTCTTTGTTTATCTGTCCTGTTACTTCCAGGACAACTACTGTATGCATTCATTGATTTATTTATTTTTTCCTTTCTTATTGTTAAAAGCTCCTATGTTCTCATGAAACTGGGCTTTCCCCAGAGGGATCCATAAAGTATCTCATTTGAATGTGATCTTAGCAGATTGTATACTTACTTATTCTCAAACTGAGCATTTACCAGGGCTCACAAAGCTCATTATACTTAACTATCTAAATTATTTGCAATTTGAAAACTTGTCAATAAATGTTTTAACCTGTGTTTCAGGGCTCAAGCTATCGCTATAGGCCAGGCGTTAGTGGACGGTCGGTGGCTGGACTGTGTCACTCACCACGACCAGCTGTTCAGGGATGAGTATGCACTCTACCGCCCCCTACAGGTGAGGTTGATAGAGTAAACACTGCACTTACTGTTTCTCATTTGCACAACATTCTTGGACACTTTTGTGTTGATATTGATTGATTCAGTAGGGTCCTATGATAACACAAAGGGACATATCACTAACAGTGATTGATCATCTCTGGTGAAATGTGCTGATGGTGATGTCTCTCTCTTGGTCTCTAGAGTACAGAGTTTTCAGAAACGCCTTCTCCGGACAGCGATAGTGTCAACTCCCTGGAGGGGCATTCAGAGCCGTCCTGGTTCAAAGACATCAAGTTTGATGACAGCGACACCGAGCAGCCCGCAGATGAGAATGAATACACCATGCCCAGTATGTATCTCACTCACACTCTGTGTTGACCACATTTATTTACATGCTATGCAGTGACTTTCTATATGTTTCCACCACCACAGTGTTGGCTGTTCTTTTTACTGTCCCAGTAACTTGCATTACATAAGACATTAAACATACATAGTAAATAGTCAGGAAGCTTTTTTTTTTGTTTGTTTTGTATTGATTCATGTTGAGTAGTAAACATATTTTCAGTCAAGAAGAGTCAAGAAGATCTTGAAAAGATCCTACTGAAACCTTAATGCTCTAATGCATAATGTCCTGATACCACTTTTTTCCTGCCTGAGTATGAGTACTGACATTTGAGTACCGCAGATACGAGTACTGATACGAGTACTTAATAATATTGCACATGCAGCAATTTTTATTATAAAAACTTTATTATTTTATATAATTATTGTAATGTGTGTTATGCTAACATAATTGTATATTTTTCCACTTTGAGACCTGTCGAGACTACTCCTCATAATTAATGAGTTTGTGTGTTTAACACATGTTGTCTAATAGGAGAAAAACTGATTGCATTCAGTCAACCAGCTACAGACACAACAGGGGGACTTTTACTCATAGCTTAAGGTTTCTCAGTTGTGTGTCCCTACTTCCTGTTCATCTCGTCTGCTCTGTGCTGCTTGACACAGCTTGATGTAAAGTGGTATCGGGTATCAGGTGCAGTTTGGTTTCTGTGAATAAAATCCCAGCTGCAGATAACAGAACTGTCTCTGTGTCTAGACTCTGCCAGCCCCAGCAAAAGAACTTCAGTTAGCAGTTTCCAGTCAGTGATGGACAGTGACTCAGCTGCCTCCATCAACCTCAACATGGAGCAAAACAATGTCAACTTCCACATCAAGAAACAGTCCAAATATCCCCACGTGCCTCCTGCCACTGAGCAAAAAGGTAAACGCATTATGTTTCTTGCATATTTACAGTGCTGATTTTTTTTTTACTAAATTTAAATTACATTTTTTTCTTTTTTTAAATCATTCAGATCCTCAAGCAAATTTTAATATAATATGCACAAAGATAACCAGAGTTAATACAAAATGCAGTTTTAAAGTGATGAAGGGAAAAAACTGCCCAAACTTGCCTGGCTCTTTATGAAATAGTAATTGCTAATTCCCTCTGCGAAATCATTAATAAACATAATTAACAACATTTTCTAGAAAGCTGTGTTCAGTTTCACTTGCCACAGCCAATAACCAGACCTATTGATGACTTTCTATAATTGATGGAACCATGAATGAAGGAGAATGTCTGACCATGAGTTCCTGACCTCAAGCTCAAATGCACTTTGGTTATGCAGCAGGACAATGATCCAAAACACACCAGTCAGTCCACCTCTGAACATTGTTGTGTGCAAGTAACTGTAGTTCCAGATAAATGGTACTGATGAAAAAGTGCAATATTGTATTGTGTAATGTAGTGGAATAGATATGTGGAGACGGTGCCACAGATTTACTGGCTTTACAGAAGAGGTAAGCACTCAGGTGAACTGCTGCACTTCCCGGGAAATTCCTCTCTAACGTGCGCTCACTTTGCAAAAAAAAAGGACGAATTGACACTGCTGCTAAAAGGAAATAGGAACTTTTCTACGTACTGAAATTTGTGCTTCACAGAAATGTGGCTGTGTCGCCTTAACCCTCTCCAACGACCTCCCCAAATACAAACAGTTTAGCTGTGAGGATATTAGTAGTAGTAGTAGGAGTGGACCACTGGGGATGTGGAGGAACTACAGGAGTGTTTGGACTGTACAGACTGGGAAGTTTTCAGGTCTGCCACTGATAGTCTGGACTGAATATGTCAACTTCTGTGAGGACAGTGTCATTCAATCACACACCAGGGTGAGTTGTAACAATGATAAACCCTGGTTCACACCCAAACTCAGGTAGCTGAGGTCAGAGAAAGAGGCTGCATTCAGAAGACAGAGAAAGATACAAAGAGATACAAAGTACAGATTCAGGAGGTAAGAAAGGCCCGGACCCTGTCTCCCCCTCTACCCTGAAGCACTGTGCCAACCAGCTGCTCTCGTCATCCTCCAGCATCTTGACCAGGATCCTATGCCAGAATACTGTTTGTGGACTTCAGCTCTGCCTTCAACACTATCATCCAAACTCTGCTGCAAGCCAAGCTCTCCCAGCTGAATGTGCCCTGGTCTAAATTTCTTGTCTAACAGAGACAAGGCCAAGCTGCAGTGCGTCATACACTCTGCTGAGAAGGTGATTGGCTGCAGCCTCCCATCACTCTTCCAAGTCCTGGACTTGTACATCTGGACTTGTACGTCTCCATGACCCAGAGACGTGCAGCCACGACTGCAGCCGATCTCTCTCACCCCGGACATGTACTTTTTCAGTCTCTCCCCTCTGGCAATAGGCTCCGGTCCATGAGGACCAGAACCTCACACCATAAGAACAGTTTCTTCCTTGCTGCTGCTGAACAGTGCCCCAAACCCCCAGATGACTCCTGCACACACACCCCCCCCAGCCAACTGACAGTTGCTCTCCCCTATGAAGCTGCAATATTTTCTACGTCCAGTGTTTACTCAATTCTTCTGCACACACATTATTTCTATTCTTATTTCTGTTTATAGCTTATTCTCTAACTGTTTTCCCAGTGTCTTCTTGATTCTTGTGTCAAATTCCTAGTGCTGTAACGTGTTCTTTACCGTACCTGATTCTGTCTGTCTGTCTGATTCTGATCTGATCTGATGGGATCTAAATAAATAAAATGGAAATATGTAAAAATGGCTTTAGAAATGACAACAAATAGAAGCTGTCAGGCTGATAATAAATGTTTTATTGATATAAGGAAGGTGAGTGACATTTATTTAGAAGAAAAACAGTAAAAAGAACAATTATGAGTCACACTGTCTGTTATAAATATCATTTACAGTGTAAAAACAATTTACCTGTGCAGTGAGGGATTGTTGGCAACATTTCAGCTTAAATGTCACTCTCAGGTGTGGTGCTAGTTAATGATAGCTTTTTTTACAACATGTATAATTGGATAATTGCTGTGTAGAGATGATGTGATGATGAGATCAACAAAAATTACCATGGTCAGGCACAAACTAATCTTGACAAATTAATCTAAAAAAAAGTACCATCTACGTATTCAGTAAAGGCTCCGGCAGCCATAATTAAAGCCATGAATAGTTTCAGTCAGCAGCAACCTTCCCTATATTTGTACATAAAATGCTCCTGCTCGGTCAGGTTATGTGGTAATTGTGAATGAACTGCACTTTCTAAGGTACAAGCACCTTGTCTCACAAGTTGATGTCTTTGTGTGATCTCTTTCTCTCCTTTTTTTTTTTTTTTTTTTT
>OMLM01020715.1:7617-27958 GCA_900302695.1 Helostoma temminkii | reverse complement strand
TTTTTTTTTTTTTTTTTTTAGCTGAATTTCTTGTGTCTGAGGATGGAGGTCAGAACATTGTCATAAGTGACGCCTTCATTAAGGGTAAGATCAGACAGTATATCAAGTAGTTTTTCCCAAACATTTAAACACATTGCCAGAAATGGTTTCTCAATTTCTCAAAACTCTATTTTGTGTGATTTGTTTTACAAAACAGTTTTAAAACTATTTTAGAATTGTATTTGAGTGAGACCAATGGATTTGTGCTTTATGATACTTAAGCTTTCAAAATTTTGTTTCCTTTTTTTTGTGTGTGTGTAAACTGAAATCAACTTGTTTCCCGATGATGTTGCTACAGAGTCTCTGTTCAACCGTCGAGTGGAAGAAAAAGCCAAAGAGATGATGTTTACTCCGCTGGGTTGGCACCACAGCTCTCTGGACCAGCTCAGAGAGGAGAATGGAGAGAAGGCGGCCATGGAGAGACTGCTGTGAGTGGAGATAATACAGCTGTTTGTGTCCAGTATGCTTGTATATAGATTCCATATAATGCTATAATGATTTGGCCTTGGTGAGAGTGGCTTAAACCTGTACACCTTCATTTTTTTCTTGCTTACAGCAAATTGACTTTGACAACCGTCAGATTTTGTTCCCTTATTGTCTGATCAATGTGAGATCTGGATGTGCACTAGTGTGACAAATAAGTCACCTTTATTCAGCGATGCAGGATTTGTCTCACTGTAACTGTAGGATTAGTTGTTGATCAGTTGTAGTGAACATGTGACATACACCTAAATGAGGGCTCCGCGTAAGTAGATAGTGGGCCAGTGGCCTCTCTGTTGTTATATTTGTGACTTGAATGTTGTGCACAGATCAACAGGGAGCCACTGGAGAGAAATGAGAAGTGCTGTCACATGAGCTGTTGTTGACCAGATGTATCATTTGCAGATGTGCTGTTGTGCACAATAGCAGTCCTGCCAAAATATCATTACTGTAGTGAGTGTGAGAGATAACTAATGGAAGTCTCAATACTATAAAACATCAGAGTCTTTCAGTATGTGTCCGCTCTTACACCGTAGTGGCAGACTTGTAGAGCTGACACTAACAATATTTAAATTTATAGTTACTTTTTATATAATAGTTTGTCTGTGAAATAAACTGTAAACAAAACTTTTCCAGGCCAAAATGCTGTCTCTTTGGTCAGTAACTAAAAAACAGCAAAACACAAAACCATCAAGCATTTTCTAATGTTGCTTGATAATTTGTTTAAACAACTGATTATCAAAATTGATATTTCTGTTGTTGCATGCATCATTTCACTGCTTACCCTCACTTAGAAGAGCAAACACACTTAAGCATCACCGTGAAGCCAACTATTATAATCTGTGATCATGCTGCTTCTTGTTGAATGGTGGCACATTGAATAATGTGGTTTCCATACAGACACAGTAAATACATGAGAGTTACTTGAGGAATGTGTATACAGTTTTCTTCATGAGGTAAATAATTCTCTTCTCTAAGGATCAACCTGACTGTTTTCCCTTTGTTCAGCTCTGCCAACCACAGCCACATGATGGCGCTGCTGCAGCAGCTACTGTACAGTGAATCGCTGTCTCTGTCCTGGCGGGATATCATCGTCCCTGTGGTGCAGCAGGTGGTTCAGACAGTGCGGCCCGACGTTCGTAACTGTGACGATGACATGGACATCCGTCAGCTGGTCCACATCAAGAAGGTCAGACTCTTATATCAGTCCATGAGTACTCAGTATGTTACTCGTAGGAATTATGCACATTCCTTTTATTTGTACACAGGAAAACAGTTCAGGTGATTTTAATATGTAACGAGTCTCCATTTGTGGTTCAGATTCCTGGAGGGAGGAAGTTTGACTCTGCGGTGGTGAATGGCTTTGTGTGCACCAAGAACATTGCCCACAAGAAAGTAAGACCATGTTCCTCAAAAATCTAATCTATATGAATCTTTCAAACTCACAACTCCTACACATTCAGTTGTGTTTGTTTTTGCAAATGTAAAGCTGTCAAATAGCATTATAATTTGGCTCCTTGTATCATTGTTAACACATACACGCTGGTTCTGTCATACTGTAAATGTAAACCTACTAAGCCACGTAGACCTTTTGATGAAATGTTGAACTTTAAAGACTCTTTTGTGTTTTTTTTTTTATATTATGCTAATATGCTACCATGAAAACATTAATTAAAAAATAATGGTTGGCTTTAACTGAAAGAAACTGCTTTAATATATCAGCATTTATTTAAATCTTCAGAAATAGAAATGGTGAGTACCTACAGTTAACCTGATATTGTCTGACCTTTGATTAGATGAACACCTACATCAAGAACCCCAAAATTCTGCTCCTGAAGTGCTCGATAGAGTATCTGTACAGGGAGGAGACCAAGTTCACCTGCATCGACCCTATTGTGCTTCAGGTCAGCAAGTGTCTCTAACGAGAAACAGGCTTCTTTGCAGTTGAATTTGCTCATTAGTTACTGTTAATCACTAAGCAAAGGTTTTTCTGTATCTCTTCCTCAGGAACGAGAGTTTTTGAAGAACTACGTGCAGCGAATAGTAGACGTTCGTCCAACTCTGGTGTTAGTGGAGAAGACAGTGTCACGTATTGCTCAGGACATGCTGTTGGAACACGGAATCACACTCGTCATCAACGTAAAACCAGTCAGTTTAACAATAACTTTATATTTTTTATAATCTTAAGGTTTTTGTTTACCATGAGAGTTGTTGCACAGTGTGCAGATTGTGAAGGCAAATTTATGATATTATTTATGAATTAAACTCAATTTGAAATGTCAACATGCAGACTACAGACCTGTCAGTTCAGTGCTTCTGCCTCTTGTGAACTCACACTTTGGCATCTACCTTATCTCACTTCCCTAATTGTATATCATTATTATTACCATTATGGTCTATAGTAGAATATTATGTAATATTCTATCTCTGTTCTGTTCTGGTGTTTAACTGTTGATGCACATGAATTTCCACTTTGGGGGATCAATATCTTGTCTTATATTATCTTGTCTTGTCCCTTGTCTCTACTATTTATCTTGAGTGTTAATCATCTCCTTTATTCTTTTTTTCTCCATTTAGCAAGTCTTAGACCGGGTAAGTCATATGACTCAGGGAGACCTCGTAATGTCCATGGATCAGCTGCTCACCAAACCTCGTCTTGGGACCTGCCACAAGTTCTATTTGCAGCCCTTCACCCTGGCCAACGGTAGGAATCCCCACTCTCCACTCCTGCTCTCAGTGAATACTGCTGGGAGATTATTAGACCCTGTGTCCTTTGTCCTTTCAGATGAGGTGAAGACGCTGATGTTCTTTGAAGGCTGTCCTCCTCATCTTGGATGCTCCATCAAGCTGCGTGGTGCTTCAGAGTATGAGCTGGCTCGGGTGAAGGACATCATCATGCTGATGATGTGTGTGGCCTACCACTCCCAGCTGGAGATCTCTTTCCTCATGGATGAGTTTGCCATGCCTCCCAGTGTGGCCCAGAGTAACTCGTTTCCCTGCCTGCTGGAAGGCACCTCTATGCTGGAGGAGGCAAATGAAGAAGAGAAAGGGAAGGAGACAAGTGGAGACAGCCAGGACACAATCATAGGGAGTGAAGACTCTGCTCTGGGCGAAAAAGCTGATGAGGACAGGCTGCTCTCACGGTCTTCATCAAACACAGTAGAGACAGATGGCCTTCAAGACAAACTGAACTCAAAATCATCCCCCTCTGTCCAAAAAGATGCTGGGAACACAGAGACGGTGACCTCCTCACCATTCTCCACTCCTCCTGCGCCGCATTTAACTGTTTCCCCTCCGTTCCTCATGGAGGAAGACAAGGAGATGACACCCTCAGACCCTGTCATCGGGGTGTCTGAGGGGGAGACGGGGGAAGACGAAGGCCGCCTGAAGGGCGAGTCAATGAGTACTGAGGATGGGGAAGGGTCACAGACACCTACTCCCAGGTTGTTTCGAGACCCTCTGCAGGATGATACAGGGATGTTTGTGACTGAGCAGGTGGCTTCGTCAGATGACCGTCTGAAGACCATCTCTGCTGTCTTCAAGCAGGAGCTTAAAGACATCATCCTGTGCATTTCTCCCTTCATCACATTTAAAGAACCATTCCTTCTCACTCCTGCTGGCATGCACTGTCCCAGTAGAGATTACTTCCCTGAACAGGTACAACAACTTTATACTTTACACAGATTAAATATGATAAGATGACACTTGATTGACACTCACATGTCATGAAATATCATAGAGTTAGAGGAGAGACATTGTCTCAGCTATTTTCCTCAGGACTTCTCCCCAACTCTGCATCTCCTGCCCCTGGTGGATTTTATATGAGTATTTTTTGTGTGTTATTGCAGGGCTAATAGCCAGTAGCTAGCAAAGACAGGAGCTGCTGTAACTGGCTGCCACCTAGCAGGCTTAGTTCTGCAATATATCAACTTAATCTCTTATATTTCTGTACTATTCCTCTATATTATTATACTACTACTTTATTTTACCATCATATCAAATAAAAAGTAGAACATTTCTATATTTGAGAGACTGAAATCAGCAGTTTCTTCTTTTAAGTATAAAAATATATCATTTTATTGTACAGGTGAAGCAATAGTTCCTAGCGATTAATGATGTTTTCCTGTTCCACAGGTGTATTTATCTCTTCTTCTAAACAAGGACTTGAAGGAACTGGACAGCCGCAGAAAGCGCCAACTTCTTAAAGACTCGGGCTCCTCCTCCCTGGCTGGAGGTCAGACCAATGGTGTAACACAAAGGTCCATCAATGTCCTGCCATGCCACAGTCTAACTAGCACCCGCATCACTGATCAGCTAACCAGCAGCCAGGATTTGGCCAAGATGCTGGCAGACTACAGAGCAAAGGGAGGCCGCATCCAGCAGAGGGAAACCACTGACCCCTTCAGCACAACCAGCAGCGCAGCTCCTGTCTGTGGCCAGAGCAGGATGGGGGAGGCACCAGTTAAACCACCAGTGAGGAGCGACAGTGAAGGGGAGAAACCAAGTAAACAGAATGAAACAAACTGGTCCCCCAAAGTAAGCAGCAATAAAACCAGAGTAGCTGAAGTTAATTAAGTAATAATTGGCTAGAACATTTTAAAAAATGTGATCATAACCTGTTTGTTGCCTCCAGCTGGACTGTCTGAATCCTGTCAACCATCAGAGGCTGTGTGTACTCTTCAGTAGTTCATCAGCTCAGTCCAACAATGCGCCCAACCCCTGCGTCAGCCCATGGTTAACTGATTATATAGTTATCAATAATCAAATCCCATACCTTGTTTTTGAGTTTGTAGTCACCGACTTTGCTCTTTACAGGATTGTCACAATGGAGTTCTATGGCAAGAATGACCTCTCTCTTGGTGTATTCTTGGAGAGATACTGTTTTAGGTAAGATAACATTGGTGCATTTCAGTACATTAATACATTAATGCTTTTAACTAACCAGGTTACCCAGAGGATCCACGTTTCTCAGGTAACGAAACAAAACAAAACTAACCTGCTTACTGTGAATCTGAGTAATTTGATTTCTCCTCTGCCTTAAAGTCATTTTGGAAGTGTGATTCACAGATTTTAACTGTGTGTGTGGCTTTAATGAGCTCAACCTGCCTGTATTAAAAACAAAAAACATGTAAAAAGATGAAAAGAAGGTCAAATTTACCTAGGGAAATCAAGTTTCTCTAATCCCCTGCCTCCAATTACCGAAATAAGTTGCATATGACAGTTAAGAAATAATCTTACTTGAGAAAGTTCACTATAATCTGGTTTCTTAAGTGCATATAAACACACTTATCAAGAGATTTATAGTTGTAGACTAAGGTTAGGCACTAATGAGGAACTGTGGAGGTTAGTCTAGCTAAAATATATGTAAAAATGGGTTAATATGAATCTTTAACAGCTAGAAAAATAGAAAATGTTTTAGTGTAAATTGTCTTTTCTCCAGGCCATCCTACCAATGTCCCAGCATGTTCTGTGAGACTCCCATGGTGCATCACATCCGTCGGTTTGTGCACGGCAGCGGCTGTGTGCAGATTGTGCTAAAGGAGCTGGACTCGCCTGTGCCTGGCTATCAACACACAATTCTTAACTACTCCTGGTGTCGCATCTGCAAACAGGTCAGTAGTGATGACTGTGAACAGCCTCTGCTATATATAAACTTAATAACAATGAATCTTGTGCACTTTTCCTTTTCATTTATGGGATGGATGGCTTTTTATATTTTTTTTATATTGAAAATGTGAATGTCACTCCCTGTGATCTACAAAGATCTGCAGCTCCCCTCAATTCTGAAGAAGAGTTACGGTTACTGACTGAACTTCAACTGTTTGCATCTTATTTTTTAAGGTGACGCCAGTGGTGCCTCTCTCCAATGACTCATGGTCCATGTCTTTTGCCAAATACCTGGAGCTTCGTTTCTATGGCCACCAGTACACTAGACGGGCCAATGCAGAGCCCTGTGGACACTCCATTCACAAAGACTACCACCAGTACTTCTCATACAACCAGATGGTGGCCTCCTTCAGGTTGGTCAGCTGTCAGTTTTTCCTTCCATCCTTCATGTCATTCATAATTCATTTGCTTCTTTCACAGAGTCATTGCTATTTTTCCTGTCGTCCACAAAACAAAAACGACTAATAATTTGAAATCAAACAGTATCAGTAAATTAATAAGCAGCAAAACAAACAAAATTTAAAAATCTGAAAATAAGGGAAATGACTAAACATATAAAAAGATACTGGATATTTCCAGTTTGAACAAAACCAAATTTTTACTAATAGTAATAAAAACAACATTTAGGACAACACACAATTCTACTTCACAAGGGCTTTAAACTGGCAATAACTAACTAATAACAGTTTCCTGTTTCCTTTTCAGTTACACTTCAGTGAGGCTGCTGGAGATTTGTCTTCCTCGTCCCAAAATCCTGATCAGGAACCTGGGCCCTTCCAAAACAAACCTGCAGCAGGACCTGAAGGACTTCTCTCAAAAGTAAATGAATAACACTCACAGCTCATCTGCCTCCATTCATACAGACAGTACATGTCAAATAATGAAGTTAGAAAGGTCAGTTTAAGTATAAATACAGTCATGTCACTCGCTGCTGCAAGAAACACATTATGATCAGTTATCACCTTTACAACATGAATGTGAGTGTGTAGTTTACTTGAGGGAAGCACAAAGGGTTCCCAAAAATGTGACATGGGACTGGTTTATCCTCTGTGGAGTACGAATGTGCTTCAGAAGCTTAATGAAAAATATCCAGTAGCTTTACAACTGCATTTTGGAGATAGGTACATGATGGGGACTACTGTGAGCATTTGTGGTCACTGGTACAACTTGAACGAACCTTGAGGATAAACAGATGAGCTGTCTCAGCTGCGAAATACTGGATGTTATTTTATAAATCAGAATTTCACACAGTCAGTAGATTTTTATCTTTACAAGACATGAATTTCTTCCATCTTGTGTAAATAGTTTCCAGAAGCCATTTTCCTCTGCTCTCTCCTCAGAGTGACTCAGGTGTACTTGGCGATTGATGACCGCCTAACCTCCCTCAAGACCGACACCTTCAGTAAGACTCGAGAGGAAAAGATGGAGGACCTCTTCGCTCAGAAAGACGTAGGTTCTTCCCCATCATCATGCCTTTATCTGTGGTCACGGCGGTCGTTTTAAGCTCACAGCAACATTTCCCTGTGTGTAGATGGAAGAGGCAGAGCTGCGGAGCTGGATCGAAAAGCTTCAAGCTCGAGTGCAGGCCTGCGGAACAGATTCTCCTCAACACCTGCAGGCTGTTCTGGAGTCACTGGTGATTAAGAAACAGGGTCTGTGTGAGATGTTACAGTCTTGGAATAGCAGGTAAGAATCAGGAGGTTGTCTCCTGCACCTTAGGAGCAGCACCTACAGCCGTAGTGTGAAATTAATAAAAAATTTGGTATTAAACAACAGGTTTCAAACAAATTACATAAGGGAACCACTGCATGGCCTGTTTTGACACTCATTATATAGGACAAGCACCCCAGTGTATGTTCAAAAACTATTTAATAGTGACATTTGCATCTGATTTGCCTTTTGGATTGATTTTCATTAGAAGTATTAGAGGTTTTTGATAGTCCATACTTAAGTCCTGTGTCTTTGCTTTTTGCCTTCCCAGGCTTCAGGATTTGTTCCAGCAGGAGAAAGGAAGGAAACGTCTGTCTGTCCCTCCTAGTCCAGGAAGGCACAGACAGACCACCAATGAAGACAGCAAGGTTGGTAACGTCATTCAGTCCATAAATTAATCTGGCCACAGTCTGCTTTTTACCTCGTAATCACAAAACACCATGTAATCAAGTAAGCTAGCTTCTGCAGAGGAGCAGTAAGGACAGACATTCAGATATATGTGTAATATAACATTAATTTGTTGTTTTAAGGGCACTGTGGATTCCTCTCCCCGAAACCCCTCTCCTGTGGTGCAGAATGGGGAGAAGGGTGAGTGCGGAACTAAAATCCATCCTGGTTTACTCTGCCTGCATGAGGCTGAGTTTAGTCTTGGCTGTAATTAACAAGCTGGTGTGTTCTTTCCAACAGAGGACCGTCTCCTCAGCACCATGCCCTCAGCCTCTTCCTCCCTGCTGCCGTCACCAGGAGACTCTGGAGCGGATCCGATCACACCTGTTCCCTCCTTCACTGAGCAGGACTCTGTCAGCATCCCAGAGGGTACACACGCACACACACACACACACACACACACACACACACACACTGGTCCATGTGTAGCTGTGTGGACACAGATCACAGCTCGACAGCCAAATATTTGCACTGCTCAGAAGGTAATTAATGAAGAAAACGTCAGGTTCAGAGGAAAACAGTTCAGTTTTCCTGAAGTTCTGGGGAGTCAAACCCTAAGTTAAAATACATACAGGTACTGTTTTTAAATTATGATTATGAATGAATGAATTCTTGCTTTCAGATGTGTTTGACGGACACTTGCTGGGCTCCACTGACAGCCAGGTGAAGGAGAAATCCACTATGAAAGCAATCCTCGCCAACTTCCTCCCCGGCAGCAGCTACAACCCCATCCCCTTCCCGTTGTAAGTAAGACAGTCAGCCTGTGAAGAACTGACACTGAAAGTTTGGTCCAGAGCTTCTTCACTTATTCTGCTTCTGTATTCTAATGAGATTTTCTGATTTGGTGTCTGGATGGAGACTATCTCACTTTAAGTTTAAATTAATTAGTGTCTAATGCACAACTGGTACACAGGTGTTACACTATAGAAAATAGCTAAACTGAAAATTGCATTTCTAAGCAGTTTAGCACTGACATTGTAGTAGTGCCACACTTTTGCATGATATCTTTCTGAAATAAAAACATGAAAACGTGTGAATATTATGCAAAGACAGCACAGAGAGTTCACACAAATTACTAAAGGAATTGTCTCTGATCTTCGTTGACAGTGACCCAGACAAGCACTACCTGATGTACGAGCACGAGCGGGTGCCCATCGCCGTCTGTGAGAAAGAGCCGAGCTCCATCATAGCCTTCGCTCTTAGGTGACTGCCTGCGTCCTCTCTCTGTCTCAGTTCAGATTTTATTCATGAGCTGTTTTCTAAAGCATGATTTGCTTTGCAGCTGCAAAGAATATAAGACAGCACTGGACAATCTGTCCAAGACATCGAATGGAGGAGGAGATGAAAATTCACCGGCCGTGAGGTAAGTAGGATTCCTCCTAATCGATAAGTATAAAATCTGATATGCACAGCCATAATCAATCATTTTATTTTATCATTTTATTTAATTTTTTGAGTTTCAGCTCATTTTTTTGTGTCTGGTCCATAATGTTGTGGTTTTGGTTTCCTCTAACCACTTTCATAATGTGATTTGGCCACAGTAGGCAGCTGTTAAAAACCTACTGTCTGCTACTTAATCAACACCAAACCACAGACAGACACAGTCAGAAACCAGCTGATGAACACGATGAAGCAAGAACCAGATATTTACCTCAGGAGTCAGTAGAAATTAGAGCTGTAAATTAAAAAGGTCATTTATTGCAGCTCTTTTGAGAATTTTATAAACAACTTATTTAAATAAAATATACCATGTATGTGTTAAAAATAAAATAATGAGAAAAATAATGACTCTGTGGACATGCAGGTAAAATTAAGTTGTTGCAGCTGGAAATCAAGAAGGGTAAATTTTGTTATAATAATCTTTGTCAGAACTTCCAGTAGGAGCACAGGATTGAACAGTTTTATTTAAAACCTTACTTGTTTTCTCCTCAGTGGTGGGGAGAGTCGGGCTAAGAGCAGCCCTGCAAGGCCGAGCGAGTCGGCTTCGTCCCAGCAGAGCCGCAGCAGCATGGACACCGATCCCCTCAGTAAGTTCAGGTCCACTCGTCATCCAACAATGTCAATCACTGATCTTATCCCTGAGTTCACCTTAACCACTGTGTTGTGCAGAGGACGCAGACTTGGCAGACAAACAGAAGAAACAGACCCTGAATCCACACGTTGAACTACGTGAGTGTTTTTTTCCTTTAAAAGGTTTTTAAACAGGTAAAAGTTGTCACAGGCTCTGTGCGTTTCACACTTCCTGAGTGTAACTGAAATTACTTCTCACAGAAAACAAAACCCAGATGGAGTTAATCTACTGAAAATATGTTTTATTTAGGATGTCTCAATACCACTTAAATCCTGACTGAGTACAAATATGTACATTTGAGTACCTTCCGATATCGGGTACTGATACGAGTACTCAATTATGTTGCAGTTGCTGTTGTTTTTATTCTAAAAAAAAAATGCAATTACTAATCAGATGTTGTTCACTTTCTGACTGACAAAGTAAAATACACAACAGCAAACTATTGCTCTTATCCTAAAATTAACATAATGCTCGACAGGTAAACAAACAGCACTGCCTCCCATATTCAATTAATGAAAATCAATGCTGTTAATTTTCAACAGAAAATCCAGTATTTTCAACAGCAACACAATAAACTTTTTTTTTTTTACAGCCTGCTGGAAAAGTTTTATTGCTTCTCCGGTGTTTGATACAGTGGCTGCTGCTGCTGGCATTAGCACACTTATACTGTGTGTTATGCTAATTAATTTAAAGTTTTACAAAATTGCTTTTGTTGTTACAGATTTTTTTCATTCCAGTTAGTAGAGCAGTGCTTGCAGTCCGCTTTACTTTTGTCATCCTCACTTATCTTAAAATATCTCTGACATTTCTCCACCTGCACTTACCTGCTCATCCAACCCGATATTAACGCTCTGCCTTTAGTGGTATCAGGTGCAGTATTGGAGAAAAGTACAAGTATGAGAACACGATTGCAGTATCTGGTCTTCTACCGGATACTGGTATTGGTATCAGGACATCTCATTATTTATTTGGAATATTCAAGTGTCATCAGGCTGTATCTAGATAAAGAAATAATTATTAGTAGAAATATTGCGATTCTATGTTTTGTGATATCATGTTCTCAAAATGTGTTAACCTTTCCCTCGCCTGTTGCCAAATTTGTAGAGTTCTCCGATGCCAATGCCAAGTTTTACTGCCGAATCTACTATGCTGAGGAGTTTCACAAGATGCGTGAGATCATCATGGAGAGCGCCGAGGAGGATTTTGTCCGCTCGCTGTCCCACTGTGTCAACTGGCAAGCCCGTGGTGGGAAGTCTGGAGCTGTTTTCTACGCCACAGAAGGTTATATCTAATATCACACAGTTCTTTTTTTTTACATTATAGGCTGATGGTTCTTTATTGAGTTTTTGCCTGTTGCCTGTACACTTGGGGTTACAGTGGATATTCACAGTATATATCTGAGAAAATTTCGTGTTTTATGGTATTATTATTATTATTTTTTAATTGCGATCTCTAAAGGAAAGAAAACGGTAGATATTTAGGACTACTGCAGTGCGTTCACATGGAACTACATGGAAACGCAGCTTCCCTGAGAAATCAGATTTTCTTTTACTGCATGTAAAAGCAGTTCTAGAGGGTAAAACTCAAAAGTACTCTGTCACACATAAAAATCATGCAAAGAAAATGTTAAGTATGGATTATCACAATAAATGTTATGAAGAAATAAAAAAAATAATGATTAAAAACAAATAAATAAATTAGTGAAATAATCCCAAAAGCTATTTACTGTAGATGTCAGACCATATGTTTCACTCTCTCACACACACAGTTACTTATATCAACTAAAATGTAGGGATGTGGAAAATTACTTCAGTAGCTAATTTTCTGGACAACATTTGAACATTGACATAGTTTTTCCACTGTTGATTAATGTTTTAAACAAAACTTTAATGTTTTAAACAAAACTTTAATGTCTTTCCTACATTTTTCGTCCACATTATTTGTCCTAAAATGAGTTTTTATGACATACAAAGTGATCTCAGTTTTTTCCATGACATGAATGTTCTCCACTTCTGTGTCCTGCCAGACGATCGGTTCATCCTGAAGCAGATGCCGAGGCTGGAGGTTCAGTCTTTCCTGGACTTTGCACCTCACTACTTCACCTACATAACCGGAGCTGTGCAGCAGAAGGTATGCAGGACGGAGTTTGAATTTAAATAATAACATTCTTTTAATATAGCAATCAAACAAAAATAGTCATGAGTTACAATGATAAAGTGTGAAGTAGATAAGTGTGTGAATAACTTTTTTTCGGGTGAGAGAAGAATAACAACCAGTTTGCACCACAGCGGCCGACTGCGCTGGCAAAGATCCTGGGTGTTTACCGGATCGGTTACAAGAACTCCCAGAACAACACAGAGAAGAAACTGGACCTGCTTGTGATGGAAAATCTCTTCTATGGCCGAAAGATGGCTCAGGTTAGACTCACAAGTACTGTGATTTTAAATGTGCATACTTATTTCTAAGATTAAAAACAGAGCTGCAGTTCATAAAAGGAACAGCTTACAGTCAAAAAGCAAATTTATTACTTTTTTTCATGACAATTTTTAGTACAAAAAGGTTCCTTCACTACCTTAAATGACAGAAACTAATACATTTACTAAGAAGCTGTTTACATGTGATATTCTCATCTCATCATGTGATATGCAGACTTTGAAAAGTCCACAGACGTCCTTCAGTTAATAAATGTGCAGATTCTTTGTAGTGTCCTCAGCCGTGACGTCTCTTCTGTAGGTGTTTGACCTGAAAGGATCTCTGAGGAACCGTAACGTGAAGACGGACTCGGGGAAGGAAAGCTGTGAGGTGGTTCTGCTGGATGAGAACCTCCTGAAGCTGATCCACGACAACCCGCTCTACATCCGCTCCCACTGCAAGGCCATCCTGCGAGCCGCCATTCACAGCGACGCCTACTTCCTCTCTAGCCACCTCATCATCGACTACTCACTGCTGGTGGGGCGGGACGATGCCACCAATCAGCTCGTGGTCGGGATCATAGGTGAGCAGAAAAGAAACACGATGAATGTTTGGGTTTAGTCTTCTGATCTTAGCCCAACTTTTTTTTTCCTGGATAGTAACAATGCTTTTCGTGGTTTTTTTTTTTGCAGATTACATCAGAACTTTTACTTGGGACAAGAAACTGGAAATGGTTGTCAAATCCACTGGAATCCTGGGAGGTCAAGGTAAGTTGATTCAGTAGAAAATAACACTACGGTTTGTCAGTGATTGTTTTACTGTTGCATAGTAAACTGTTCTGTCAGGAAAGTGACACATCAGAAAACGTCTCTGCGATTGAAATAATAAGACAAAACTTATTAACTTAAAAACAAAAGCGATGGTACGAACTATCATCCCTTATTAACTTACATGGGTTCAATAGTACTGGTGTTGGGCGACAACTATAGTTATTATTAAAGTGAAGTGAATAATCTCACACTCAGCTCATGTTTCTGATCAACACACAGTTAAATATGTATTGATAACTGTGATGAAAAGTATTGTCAGTCATAGACTTGAATACAAAAATGCCAAATAACCCAAAAAATGCGTCAGTAACAGTCAGGTGGAGTGTAGTGCAGGATTGAGAGCAGTTTAGACAACATCCTCCTCTGAGCCACAACATGTGGAGGATCAAGCTCCACACTCACAGCTGAACCAGCACTGCTGCTTAATTAGTCCATGCTTAGTGTTAGAGATGTATGATGCCGCTCTCAAGTACTGATACTCGCAAAACGTCTCTGATACCACATCCGATACCACATCAAGCAGCACAGAGCAAATGAGACGGAAAACAGGAAGTAAAGACCTGCAACTGATTCAGAATCCAGTTAATTTTTACAATAAAACATTAAACTATGTGTAAAAGTGTCTGTTATGTCTGTAGCTGGTTGATTGAATACATCCAGTGCTGGTTTCTTCTCCTGGTACATCTCTTCTGCTGTGCTGCCATCAGTTTTTTTAGACACTAGACACTCATAATTAGCACTAATATAGATTTAACAAACAACAGCAAATATTAGATCCATACGTGTTTTGTTTTGTGTTGATTTAAAAACACATCCTCCTTCCTCATGGTAAAAAAAACACAATTATCTAATCTAGAAATCTAAAGGTTTGTAAAAAGCCAGAGAAACGCTCCGCTTCCACTCCATCTCTGTGGAGAATGACGCTTTGGAGAAGACGACTAAACGCGTCTCAAAGCCGGGTCTGATAGAAAAATATATATTTTATGTTGAGTGTTAGAATAACACACATTACAATATTTTACTAATGCAGCAGCTACAAACACTGGAGAAGTTAGAGAAAACGTCGAGTGACGACCTGCAGGTTGTTCAAATAATAACAAAGCTTTTAATTAGTTTATTGCGTTGGTTATTGAAAATACTGGATTCCTCCACCTTCTCAGCTGCTTGAGCTCAGGTGTGTCATTGCCAGCTGTTAATGTAGGGTCTCACACACCAGCTGAGCTACAGCGGGTGTATGATTTTTTTTTTTTTGGCACAGTTAGAAAGCGAACAACATCTGTCTACAGTGTACAAAGTTATTAAGTACTCGGTATCAGCAAGTCATCAAATATAAGTACTTGCACTCAGTCAGGAAAAGGTGGGACATCCGTACTTAGTGTCTTCCAGCTTCTTGTTTTAGCTCCATCGTTAACCAGAATGTAATTATACAACAAAAGATGCATTTTATAAACAAGTTCTACCGTTAAATCTGTACATAACAGTAAAGTGCAAGTATTTGCCTGAAGGCATCCGCTACAAATAAAGTATGTGCTTTAAAATTTACAACATGAGTATAGCTAGTACTCTTGATAACAAAGTCTGGTCCAGAGTTGTTCCTCGTTTGCCTCTTTAATGAGGTTTCAGCAGAAATCTAAAACATTTAGGCCTCAATAAGAATAACCCATTAAAAAATCATCCAACATTTAATTTCCTCTGTTCACAAATGTGAAATTACTAAGCAACACAGCAGTGAAACTAAACTTTTTAAAGGAGAAAATATCTAGAACTAATTTGTGCTGTAAACTTGTAACATTCAAACACTGAAACGTTTCCAGTGGAGACTATAAATTAGAAAAAGATCTTAACACAACAAAAACACCATTATAACTATTTAATAACTTTAATAAGACGTCAGCATTTATTATTTGAATATATTTTGTATTAAGAATCTGCATCTGCAACTGTAACGATCAAAGTATTTCCCTCTGTATTGGAGTGAAAGTAACGTTAAACGAAAACGCCTCCGATCAGCCTGATGATTGACAGCTGTACGACGGCCGCTCTGCTCGTATAATATTGAGCTAATTGTAAATGTCGCCATCTCTGACGTTGTGACGTGTTGTGTCTCCAGGGAAAATGCCCACCGTGGTTTCTCCAGAGCTGTACAGAGCTCGCTTCTGTGAGGCCATGGACAAATACTTCCTGATGGTACCTGACCACTGGACCAGCCTGGGCATCAACTGCTGAGCGGTGCGTGTCCACGTGCAGTCAGACACACCAGACACACATCGGCTCCCTGCTGGACTCTGTCCGTGCACAAAAATCAGTTTCCTGGACAGAGGGATCAGTAGGTGAGACGAGAAGCACTGGATGTCGATGACAGTATCATTCCATAGGAGCAGAGCCACACTGTGGCTGAGGCGTGACTGAAGCAACTTGGATCAGTTTTTAATCACTTGATGGGCGGCCGACTGTAATTTATCTCCCTCTGCATTCCTTTCACAGAGGGTTGTTTTATTTAATTAGTGCCATGAGCCCAGTTCAGTCCTGTGGTTAGAGTTTGGTAAATGAACTAAATCGTGTAATTTAAAGTTTGTAAATGTACAGAGATTATGTAACTATTAAAACATTATTAACACAGATTTCTCAAAGCTGTCTTCTGTTTTTTTTATGATACAGCCAAAAATAAACACGTGAAATGTAAATGGATGAATTTTATACAAAGTCCCTTTCGAAACAAAACGACTATGAAATATTTGGATGAACGTACGACTAGAGGTGAAAGCAGACCAGCTATTTAATTATAGATTAATAGCTTAAGGTGCTTCCCAACCAAAACACATATTTCCTCTTTTAAGTATCACAAATGTGATGATTTATTTATTTTTTCTAAATATATTTCCACATTTTCCTCCTTGTTTATAATTCCAAAACAGATGGGTAGGAACACATTTACATGGTCTCATTATAAAGCAAACACTGAATTTTCATGTGATGTGTCTCATCTGGATTAGACGGATAAATCCGTCAACAGTTATAGCTTTTTAAAGAAGTGTTTAAACAGGTACTGTAAGATGCTCAAATCTGTTACCATGACTGAAGACTAATAATAATAATCTGGCTTTTAAATAAGGTGTAATAATTTTTAATACTTTTTGCCTTAGTTTGATTTTTAGACTGAGACTTTCTTTTCTTTTTATTTTTCTGTTACTACTATGTAAAGCAAATTTTCAGCAGCACTAATGTGAATTTTCAAAGCAACACAAACAAATTTTCTTAGTGAGAAAGAAAAGAAGTGGAAAGAAAACGAAAGAGCACCACAATAACAGTTTTTTATAATTGTAATTTATATAAAACAAACAGGTAGCTGACAAAGAGCCCTCAGCATGTCGTACTGCATCAGGAACTGGTATGAAAATCATCAGACACATGACGATCGCGATTGTCACGACTGGTGAAGCTCATTTTCTGGTAGAATAACAATAATACTGGCAGACGGATTCAGTCTCTCAGCAGGGACATTTTCAGGAACGTGTGCTTATCAGGCGTTTCAATCTAAATGCAACTAACAGGGTTTACGTTTAAAATAAAATCATTAATATACACACCTTTTTAATCCTTTTGAAAACCATATATCAAATTTAAAAAACAAAACAATTTGTTTTCAACCTCTGCTCGAGCTTTACGTCAACATTATATACAAAAGCAGTTTAATTTCATATCAGTACCTAAACTAGCGCACTTGCACACAATCAAATTTAAAAAAAGACAAAGCTGGTGATATTTTACATTTTTGTTTTTGTTGTTAAACTGCATGAAAAGACCAAAACCAACAACTTAATCTATGAAAAAGCAACAACTTGTCTCGGACCGGTTAAAACACGTCTGATAGCCTTTCTTAAACTCAAACTACAAATGTGTGACCCAGTTTTTAAATGTTTACATCTTCATTTGGACCAAATGAGCTTGGAAGAGTTTGAGAAGTCAGAAGGCATCAAGACAAATTATTAGTTTTGGTCTTTACTAAAACACTGAATATCACCAGCTCTTAAAGAACATAAAACAGTGGAGTGAGACACAATTCACACACAAAAAGAATAAAAAATAATTAAAGAATCAGTTTACTCAGGTCACAAAAAACAAGGTTTTACTTGGCCAAGTTTGAGATTTTTGCTCCTGCCTGTTGGCTGTGGCTCTAATGTAACACTGTCCTGATCACTCCGGATAGTCCACACAGATAATTTAAAAGGTTTCATTATCAGATTCATTATTAAACTGCTTCCTCATTACTGCAAAACCTCAGGATATTTAGTTATAAACTAAGAAAACCAGCAAATAATCAATATTCTACTAATAATCTAATAAGCTGTAACTACTGCATTTTAGCAACAATTCATCAATTTTCAATGACTCTAAAGCAACAATGTGCAACTTCAGCGAGCACCAGCATGAGTCTGGCTACACTGCACCACACAGCCCTTCAGGTATTAGTTATCAAATTATTCAAATCTGAAGAAAGAAGAAGAAAATGTCTCTGCACTGCTGCCGTGTTCAGTGAGTCTGAGCAGTTTTGGAGCATATTTGTGCTAGAAAATATTTTTTTAAAGTTGCATACTGTTACTTTAATCATTTTGAAAATGATGTTGGTTAAAACGTGCTCTCACAGAGCTCTGTGGATTATCCAGAATAACTGACATTGACGAACCAATCTCTCTTTAAGGTCCATTTTAGTTGTCTGGAGCTTTTGATCACGTCACACGATGCGTCATCGTCAAATGTAGAATATTAATATCAGCGTCTTTTTCTAATCACTTCTGAACCATGTCATGAGACATGACAGTTTTAAAGTTTAGAATTCCTCACGGCAGCTTAACGTCACCTTAAGGTCCATTTAATGGCTCCTGATCACTGATGTTCAGTACCACAAACAGAAATGTGTTTGTCATTTTGTGATCTTTGGTGAACTGATCCTTTAACATGATGAGACTATTATAATCTAGAAACTAAGAATATGTAAAAACAACTCGACATCAAGGCACTGGACGCGTTTCAGACAATGGCACATATCTTAGAAGGTACAGAAACAGAGAGGAGGACGAGGAAGGAGAGGAAAGTGGTCAAGGCCCTGTGTTGTTTTACATTTAAGTGCTGGTAGTAATTGTACCTTCATGTAACATAATAAATACCAGAATGAACTGAGAAGACCCAAAGGAGTTTTTCATCACTGCAGGAATTTAGAATATGGAAAATCTGGGCTTGTGTGATTAAACACCCAGGTGAGAAGAGTGTCAGTTGTGTTACTGTTGGCTACCCTGGTGTTCACTACAGGTAGGATAACATGGAGTCAGAACAGTGCACGAGGCCATTTTAGGCCACAGGATAAGATGCATAATTCTCAGTCATAATCTCACGTTTCATCAGTGGGTACATCACAGTTTCCCATGTCTCCTTCCTCAGGTCACCCAGAAATCCACCTGGTTCAAATTGACTTATTTCTGCTTGGATGGATAAACGTGTTTAATCTGACTGGTGCACGACTAAACCACTGGATGCCTTTTTACATGCACCATAGGCATAAACTGTTTATTTCAACATCCTCTTTAGCTTTTTTTAATTTCATGTTTCGTGCTGTTCGCCCACAGAGGAGCTACGTGTGCGGAACGTGTCCACGTCCAGAAACCATGAACAGCCTTAAAGCGCCAACACATTGGCTGAAAATCATGGTTAGTATTTTAACAGCTTACGAGAATGTTGAAATAAAAAGTAAACGCTGTACTAAGCACGTATCCAGTTTACTGGAGATGTACCATACGTTACCATGTTCCCTGAAAGAAAAGCAGATTTTATCTAAGTGTTCAGAAATACAGTGTAGACATTGATAATTATGTCGCTGGAATTACTGCAAAACCAGTTTTTCCCAGTCTGAATTCTTGCATCTTTTCCTCAGTCTTCCTAAAATGAGCAGGGACGTGGATGTAGTTAACGGGAACCGAGACATACCCAGTGTGATGTCCTCTTTACCGGTCCTTCTTTACACTACTACATGTCTTATGGAGGCTGTATGATTCACATTCCCGCCACAGTTCAGCAAAACCAAACAGCAAAATCCCAATTTGTGCTTCAGTTGTCAACAAACAATCTCTATGTACCATTTCATATGTAATTATTAACATGTGGAAGTCAAATATTTGGTATGACAACAGATATTAAAAGTACACTCAGTTTTCTTAATGGTCGACTTCAGTTTGTACAAACAGTTAAAAATGGCTTCTTTTTTTTAAAACATAAGACTCAGAGGCGAGTCGCTGTGCTGAGGCCGAGTACGGAGGTCGGTTTGGATTTGAGCACCCGTGAGTGGAAAGAACGAACCGTGGTGTGAGTTAACACTAACATGCAGATCCGAACCACAACTGGTCCAGATTGATTTCTTCTTCATGGAGCGACGGGTCTGACTGCAGTGGTCGGTCCAGGTCCAGGTCCAGGTCCAGGTCCGGTCAGCTGCTCCCACAGTCATTATCATTATTATTTCATTTTTAGAAAAGGGCACTACTGTTAGTAAAATCACTGCAGGACCTCCAGCCTGGTGTGAAAGGAGGGTGATGACGATGAAGATACACGAAGAGCAAGTGTTCAATGTTAAATTAATCAAAATGAAATAATCTAATAAATAAGTACATTTAAGTCCTAATTGAATAGTATTTTCTTT
>OMLM01020714.1:49611-79386 GCA_900302695.1 Helostoma temminkii | reverse complement strand
CGGTGTAAAGGTAAAGGTAGCATGCAGTAGAAAGTACTTCAGTACTTCATGTAAAAGTACACAAACTGAGTAAATGTGTTGAGTAACTTTCCACCACTCTACTGCAGCCACATAAATAAATACTTGCAATTAATGTTTATTTGCAGTGCAGGTATAAGTGTACAAACATAACACAAATATATATATATCAGCACAATGGGACAGAATAAATATTGATACAAAAAATATACAAGTATTGATATAATCCATTAAATCACAATAAAGTGTGAATTCCTCAGAGAATGTAAACATGCTAATTTAAAAAAACAAAATAAAATCCTAAAAGTCAAAGCAATAATCCCAACGACAGGATGACTGAGAATATTCATTGACCTATAATTCAACCAGTTTTATATCACAGAAGAGCATTTAAACACATCTTTATGTATTTTTTAACTGATTCCATGAGGTCTTTCATTTTTAACTTTTACATTCTGCTCATTTTGTAATGTAAGTTTTATCTAGTAATTAAAAAATGAAAGACCTCATGGTACTCAGAGGAGCGCTCAGAGTGAGCCCTCCTGCCGTCCCTTCTATCTCTGCTCCATATGTCAAAGTCTTTGTGCTTTTCCAGACTCAGAAGAAAAAACAGCTGGATCCAGCTAGCGGCTCCGCTAGCGGTACCAGCGCCTCAAACCAGCTATTCCCCCTCGGCTGCCTCACTTCGATAAGGTACTGTATCATAAAACCATGGAGAAACCGCTCTTTATTCCTTGCTGGAGTCTTTTTGATCTGACCTCTTTGGCGTTTTGACCTAATTTTCCAACTGGCTGCCAGGCTAATCCGTTAGCTTCCACATTAGCTCGTGTGGATGCTGATTAGCCAGCTAGCTAGCTCAGCTAATTAGCAGGTATCAGCGGATTAAATGAGCTGTCAGCAAGACAGAGGAGAGAGTAACCCAGCTAAACCCTCTGCTCTCTCACTGTCTTCTGCTGTAAATCTCTAACAATCCTGTTTTATTAGCTGCTGCTACTGTGTTTGCTACTAATTGTTCCTAGAAAGGCACAATATTAGCATAAGTGTTAGTTTTTAATTAGAGAAAGTGAAGCAAGAACCACACATTTGGGCTTGAAATGTTATTTCATTATACTTTCACCACCATGCAGGTATGTTTCCATCAGTGTTCCCTTACAGAAAGTTACTCTCCTTTCATTTGCACAATTAAAACAGAAATTATTAAGGAATATTGAGTAAAATAACAATTAAGTGCACATTAAGTTAAACTTCTATGCTGTCACAATACCTAATGTTTATAACAGTTTTGTCTTGAAAACATATAAGTCTACACTGACATGGAGCGACATGTATGTTTTACATTTTGTCAGTGCTTCATCACAAAACCTCCCATGTGTTTGTCATCAGAACTCATATTTTAAGTAGATGTCCAGTAAAATAGCAGCATCAGACACTAACATGCACACATGTTGTGTTCTCAAATGTAATTTTATTTTACATTTATAAGCTTGCAGGTAGTTTTCTGTTAATACTTCATCACAGACATTAATATTCGTCAAATGTTTGTTATTAAACACTAGATTTGGAGCAAAATTACAGCCATTGGCAAAAAACTCACGTGTGTTAGCCTCAGTTATTATTTTATATTCATTTGCAGATATTTTTGCGTTAGTTTGTCCCAATGAAACTTTATTTCCTCCAGCAGATAACAGCCTTAAATACCAGTTTGGAGCATTTTGTGCTCATATTCTGGCCTCTAATGTTGTTTTGTTTTACTTTAATTGGCTTACTGGTGCCTTTCTGTCAGCACATAATCATGAAATTTATTAATTTTCAACATTTTTGTCATGATCATCTAAGTAACAACCACAGACACAGTTTTGGCCTCAGCTGTGAGCAGAAAAAGTGAAATAAAACAGATTTTATTAGTCCATATTTATCAAAATAACAAAGTTAGACACTAACTTGGAGCAAGACGCTGATAAATTATGGTCTCAGATGTTTTTTGTTGTTTGATTTTACTTTCATTAGTGTTATTTTGGTTATTAATTATATAAATGTAGATATTCAGCAACATCCGCTAACTATTTTGATGCATTGAGCATATGTGCATAAAGCATAACTACTAATTAAAATGTAAACCAATGAGCTGTGATCATTTACATAACTTTTAAGTAAAGATGTCACCAGACGACGAATCAGTTAATGTAGAAAACAATCGGCGGATTGTTGTCGCACAAGTTCAGTGAGTCTGTTTCAAATAAGACAGAACTAAAAACACACAAAACAGAAGCTACAAGACTGATTTTTGGTAGTTTTGCTTTGAAATAATAACTTTGGCGACACAAATTAGTGAGATGACCAAACCGGGTGATTAAACCCAAGGTTTTCCAGCAGATGTAATTTAGCTGAGGTGGAAGTTTGTCAAATTCATCCCACAGTTTGTTTTTGGAGAGTGACTCACTGTGGTCTGGAAAAGAAAAGATGTGAATTCATCTAGAACCTGATCCTGATTTTTAATGGACTTACCACCCAGCTCGCTGAAGTTGTGTGTGAAGTTCAAATGCAACATTTTCCATATTAGAAGTAAAATGCTTTTGTTACCAAACAATGTTTTTTATGCTTCTGCCAAGTTGATGCTGCAACAGATGCGTCGCATGTCACACACGCTAACATTTCTAGACATGAACATTCTGACGAGACGTCGTCAACAATAAATTAACAAGAGAAACTCCCACCTTGAATGTTTTGTGCAGTTCTGGATGTGTCGTGTCTGAGACACTGTTTGTTTACAGGCTCTTGGTAGATCAGAATTCATCCCTGATCATCTGACGCATCTGATGCAAAATGTGACGTGTTCTTTGTTTTTTCCTGCAAATCGCAGCAGACCTGTTGCTGCACATGCACCATCCCACACAGCGTCGTTAGCATTGCCTTCAAACTACAGGTTTATTATACTGTCACATTGTCAGGACGTACAGCAGCTACTGGAGGCCTTTTATTTTCATCTGCTTTTAGTGTAAAATATAATCTTAGTGTCCATCATCCTGTCTAGCTATAGCTAGCTAGCTTTTTGGAAACTTGATTCAGTTCACATACTTTTCTGCCACTAAACAAAATATAAAGTGATGTATCTCACATGTGAGACTAACTAGAGGTTGAACAATTGATCAGTTGGCTGATTAATTAGGCTGTTCTTTGGTATTTCTAGCTAATGTCTGCGGTTATGCTGCAGGTATACTTGCTGTTAACTACACGTCGGGAACACGACATGGCGCCTGCGGTTTGTGCACATTAAATTATCTTAATATGCTGTGTATACTCATTGTAATTCCACATCAGTACTACAGGGGCAGGGCTTGATCTAAAGGCCATATTTACCATTAATGTTGTCGTCTCTGCTGTTTCCGATCATTACCATTTCCAAGTTTTGATCTTCTAAGAACTGACATTCATGAAGAGTACACTTCCTTCTGCTTGTCCTTGTCTGCCTCCATGTGGCTGAACGTTTTAAACCCTCCACACAGACACAGACTACACACGGTAACTGTGTAACCAACGTACGTATGTTGGTCTACAGAAAGTACACCTCGGTCCTATGATGGCTGATTAGTGAAAAATATCTGCAGCGTTTCATGACCACGTGAAACTGAAGATTACAGTGTATGAATGAAAGGTTGGGTTCACTCACTGGAATACATCTTATTAGCGGTTCTGATGAATCCAGTTACTGTGTTCATGATTCAGCCTCTGCTCTGTGTCTGTGACAGAACAGAGCAAGTGACACTCTCCTAGTTTGTCACTGTATGTCGTTACAATTGTCACTGTACTGTTAAAGGTTTGTGTACAAAAATGTATGAAAGCGTCTGTTCAAGGGGATCCATATCCAGGTGAGCCACAACAGGACTAAAAACTATAAATGACATGGTTATGTGAAAATTTAATTTATTTTATTTAAATACCTAAAAATAACATCACCATAAGCTTAATAAATAAGTTTGAAGATGTTACCTGACAGGCATGTTTGATTATTTTCAGACACTGTATAGACAAAACATAACTGGTAGATTAATCAGTAGTAAAAAAACAGCTGCTAGTTGCAGTCTTGGTTTAGTTGACAGTTGAGAGGACGAGTCTCCAGCCAGCAGCCTCACTCTTACCCCTTTTTGACCTAAGAGAATGTTCCAGGCTGGATGTTGAACATGTGTAATTAATCATACACTGATTTTTATCTTTAGAACAAAGCTTCAGTTGATCTCGTTGGTCAAGACGGTCCAGCTCACAGCCCCTGACAGATCTTAGTTCTAGTCCAGCAAAGAGTTGGTACCAGGTTAGAACCAGTTTTTCTGACTAGGAACCAGTTCTTTGGCTGCGGAAACACACAGAGGTGCAAAATTAAGCAGAAGCTCTGAACCGGCCCCGGGACTGGTTTGATGGAAAAGGGGGTATCTGACATTAGTAGCTGCCAGTCACTGTTCCCAGTGGCCACTGGTCGTAAAATAGCTTCAGTGTTAACTGCTGCTAAAACCACAATTTAAACATTTCTACTTCTACATTTCAATAAACAAGATACAGCGTGTAAAGCTCATGTGATGCAGAGCCACCGTAGCCTGAGGAGTGAGAGAAATGTGACTAATCAGTAAACTTTATATCCGTTTACACCGTGTAGAGAGTAATCGAACTCCATCCTGCTTTCTTGACTTTGCCCCAAAACAACATTTCATCGCTCTGATTGTTTTTGTCTCTCGCTGCCTGGAAGGATTTGGACTCGTCAGCTGTTCACATAAACAGAGCGATCAGAGGTCCTTCGCCTCTTTTGATGCAGGTCTATTTTCGATGTCGGGTTTCAGGCTTAAACTGTTGTTATCAAGGAGTTTAGACTCGACTGTTTCTCTAAGCTGCAATCAGAGGTTTTTATTCAGACCGGTTTAGCGCTGCGGTCACTCCCACACAGTCTGAAAGCAGCAGACTTTCTGAACATCCTGTGGCCATACATGGAAGGTTTTTAATTTCAAGCCAGAAGGAAATCTGTTAGAACACATTTAATGATAGAAAGCTTTAGAATTCAGCACGAAAACCGAATCAACTACGTGGAAACATTATCTGTTTGGTACTTGGCACCGTCACGGTGAAGGGAAATTCTCTGTACTTACACTTTAAACCACATCAGGCACATTCACCTCAGACCTCAGTTTTAATTCATCGCAAGGCAGTTTTACTGATAACAACACATTTCAACATGGAGGACATTCACAGTGCTTTACATCATACACACAAACACATACAATAAAGTATTGGAATGACATTAAAAGCAATCTAAAAAAACACGTTATTTCAAAATAAAAGTGAGATAAATAAAAAATAAAAGTAAGATAAAAAAGTGGACAAAACTTGTAATAAAATACAAATGTACAAAGATAAAAGTACCTCAAAGTACATGATTTGTGTAGATTTACTTTCCTCAGAAGTGACGTCTTCGGATCCTGTTTTGCCAGATCAACTTTAATACCAGCTGTAAGAGACAGCATTAAGATTCAAAAAGACTTTTCTTTAACTTAATCTATTTGAGGTTTTTGAATGTGGAAACTCGGTTGGTGGGAAGATGTGTTTGTCACCACTTTAGATTAGACTAGATTTCATGTACAAGACAACAGTCAGTGAAGCAAAGAAACAACAAAAAGAAGAGTCGTTTGTGGCCGTCAGTAGTTTTATGATGAGCAGAACCTCAGCAGTTTTCTGTCCTGTGCTTCGTGTTTGCTCAGTCTAGTTTTTGTCAGCAGGGTCAGTTCTTCACATTTGTGAGCTGCGTCTTTAAATCTTCTTGAGTCCGGCTGACCAACGGATTGATTAGTCCCAATTATCCTGCTGTTTGTTGCCTTTGATCATAAACCGCTCAGGCAGTTTGTGCAGCTGACAGTTCAAACTCTTATAAACCTCCAGTAAGTCCAGGGCATAAATCCTAATCCTATTCTCCTCGCTAATCCAACACCTTTTACATTCAGCCTTGTTGGTTTGGTGAGGGGGAAAATTCCCCTTAAAATAGAAGCGACCATTGTTTCCTCTTCACTCTCTGTGCAGCAGTTTGTCACGGCAGTTAGAAAAACACAGAAACTCGCTAACACAAGTTTTCCCAGCTACTTCTCAGCTACTTCCTGTGTATTATTCCTGCTTATCATATCATGCTTAGAGGGATCATGCTTCTACGTAGAGATTGTACAAACTATAAGATATCAACTTGTAGTTTTTGTGCAGACTGATTTCTTCAGGGCTGAAGTTAAAAGTTAAAAACGTTAAACTGTAACACGTGTTTCTGTCTGCAGCTGGTTGTGAGGCTGATGATGTGGTGTGAAGATGGAGGCTCCTGAATACCTGGACCTGGATGAGATCGACTTCTCTGATGATTCAGTGGTCAGTGTGACAGAAACAAGCTCACACCAACCAACATAACCCCCCACCTTACACTAACATAATGGCCATCTGCCTCGACTGATTGGAGTCTGAGGAAAGGAAGAGACCATCTGCAGGCCACAAAAAACAACAAAAACAACAACAAGCAGCTAACAAAGCACATCATGAATGTTTATTAAAAAGTGTGAAATCCTCACTAAGGACAAATGTTTTGTACTGATGCTTCAGAAAAGACACAAATAATTAGTGTCTTTTAATCGATCACTTACTGTATCTCTGCCAAGTCTGCCGTAATAAGATGCAGCACGTTTCCAACTAGCCACAAGGTGCATCCTCCTTGGTCTGCTAACACTTACAATGTGCCCAGTTTCCTATAATCCCTACCTGCATGAAAGTTATAACGCTCTGTGTTTGTTGGAACTGATGGATCAAATATTTTGTCTTGTATCAAAGAGAGATAATGTTAGAAAACCCTCTTCCTGTAGCAGCGTACAGTCACCAGCAGCACAAGCTGTGGTCAGGAAGTGGACTTAAACGCTTTCATCAAAAACTAACATAATAACGTTAATGAAGGGAGCGTTTAGAAAGAAAGCTTCAACTTGAGCTCTGCGTAGAAACTTGGCAACCGGATGTTTAATTACACAGCTGCAACCTGCAGCTGTAACTGCTTCATGTTACAATCTGTCTGTACTTAACATAATTAACTGTTCTTTAAATATAACTGCTGCACACAGCTGCTGAAAGGTTGTGTGTAAAACATCTCTTACTCTTTCTTTTTGTCTCTGTACCTCAGTATTCTGTGACGTCCCTGAAGAGCATCCCGGAGCTGTCCCGGAGGAGTGATGGCCAGTCTGAGGAAAGACCAGGTAGTTCTTTCAATTTTGGACTTAAAAACGTAAAATTGATGTTACATAAACTCTTACCATCACTCCTTCTGCTGCAGCTCCAGCCATCAACTGGAGTCATGGTGTTTCCTCCCACAACAGCGGGGGAATCAAACCCACTGGGCTCGCTGAGGTGCACAGTAAGTTCAGACCAGTGAAGAGAGTCTCCCCTCTCAAACACCAACCAGAGACCACAGACTCCGAGTCTGACAATAAAGTCCAGGGGCTTGGACTGGGAGAGCCCGGAGAGGCCAGTAAGGATGACCCCAGCCCTGACAAACCGACTCATGCCTCCAGCTCCTCTGATGCGCTGGCAGGGAAGGCGAAGGGCCTGGGCAGTGTTGGTGGTGTTGGAGGGAACAACCCCCAGCCCCTGTTCGGGGAGCTGGAGCACTACGATCTGGACATGGATGAGATCTTGGACGTGCCTTATATTAAGTCCAGTCAGCAGATGTCCACGCTGCCTCGTGTCCCCCACGACAAGCGCTCAGTGACGGGGAGCAACCTCGGCGGGGGCACCCTGGAGAGGAACCGGGGAGGAGGGCTGAAGAGCTCTGCTTTACCCCACAATGAGCCTCTGAGTCTGGGCAGTAACAGCTCACAGACGCAGGTACACACACTAATCAAGTGTCAAATACATTTTTAGGTTTATTTATTTTTCCCTCTTGTGTCTACATCACACTGTATGGAGGCCTAAACTAAGCTCACAATTTAATAAAGAGCAAAGAACATTTTTTTGAAGTAGACAACAGAATATTTCTTTTTGCAGTATTTAGCTTTTGACATACAAGAAGAGGCATAAATTGGTCATGATATGTGATCTGATCTTCACTGAACTGACAAATATCAACAAACACAATATTATTAAGCTGATAAAACACAAACAGTTATGATGTTTCATGTGTTTATTGAACACAACCATAAAACACACAGAGTATAAGTGAAACAGTGCTTTAATAACTGGTTGAACAGCCTTTGGCAGCAGTAACCTCAGTCAAACACTTCCTGTATGACCAAATGTCACGTCTGTCCTGCAGTATTGTGTTCTCTCTCCGGTGAAGTGGTCGGACCTGAGGAAGTCCAAGTCAATGGATCCCGCTCACCTACACCGCACCCCGACTGGAGGAGGGTACCAGTCTGAGCTGCTCTCCTCCGGGCACCTCAGCTGCTCCTCCTCTCTCTCTTCTTTCTCTGATGCAGGTATGACCTAAAAACACCACTTCTTCTTCTCCTGTCTTAACATTGCGTGATATGATGACAATGATGTTGTTGTTACGTGTTTGAATGATGACCTCCAGACAAGCTGCTGTCAGCGCGGGTTTATCCAGACTCCCAGAGCCAGAGGCCCAGTGTGGAGCCTCCAGGAGGCCAGGGGCTGATGTTCCCCCTACCAGGGTGCAGCATTGGCAGGCAGGACAACTCTAAGCCCTGGGCTTCTGGAACAGGAGGAGGAGGCAGCAGTGGTCTGCGGGGGTTTGGAGGAGGTGGAGGAGCAGGACCAGGAGGGGAGGTGGACGAGGAGGCCAAGAAGAACCAGAACATCATCAACATTGTGAGAGAGGGACAGATCTCACTGCTGGTAAGTGGGAGGTCACCACATGCTGTAACCTGATTATTTTCCTTCTCTTCTGCCTTTTACTCTGAGGAGGTTTTTGTCATTTCCATAAGTCATATTCACCAACGTTATCATGTCACCACAGGAAGTTGGGACTGTTCAGAGCTTCGTTCATGGTTTCACAGATTTTATTTTCCTAACCTGTCGTCCTCATGCACTTTTTATTTTCAGACTTTCTTTTAGCGAGTTATATTATAGAGTTCTGGATGAAATTACAGCATGTCCTCAGTGAAATCATTTAAATGATGATTTTTTTTGTCACATCTCTGCTTCATTATGCTTCTCTTCATGCTGTTCCTCCTCCTCTTCGTCTTCTTCTTCTTTTTCCTGTCTGAATGCGTCTTCTGCCTCCTCCTTTACCTGTTCCACCTCTTCTTATTGTTTTTCTTTCTCCCCCTTTCTCCACATGTCTGGTGACCTCAACTCTGCTACAATTGCTTCTGCCCCCTTCCTTTTTCCTCTTCTATCTCCATCTTTTATTCTTCCTCTCTTTTCTTTTCCTCCTTCACCTCTTGTTCCTCGCAACTTACTTATTCCTCACCTCCCTCTAAAACTTCTCTTCCTGCTCCTTCTCTCTTTGCATTTCCTCTACCTGACCTCCCCTGCCTTCACTTCCCTTCTTCGCCTTTCTCCTCTTCCTCCTCCTCTAACTGCAGCCTCACCTGGCAGCAGATAACCTGGAGCTGATCAGAGACGAAGATGGGAACAACTTGCTGCACATCTCAGCCGCTCAGGGTCACGCTGACTGTCTCCAGCACCTCACCTCTCTAATGGGTGAGGACGGCCTCAATGAACGCAACAACCAGCAGCTCACCCCAGCTGGTCTGGGGGTCAAGGTCAGTCTGTGTTTACATGTTTACTCCCAGTGTTACCAGTAATTCTCAGAAACACCTTGATGGTTTATAAAGTCCAATACCTATTTAGTTTGACCTCCGACACTCACTCTCTGGACACTCATGCTCTTCTGTTCATACCAGTTGTGTTCACTACAAAATGTGATGGTAACTCTAGACAGAAGCAACAGTGAGAGAAAGTCTGAAAACATTATGCAAAACTGCTTCATGAGATGTCAGGAATATTACATTTATCTATCTGAGCCTATGGACGGATCGCCATGGATTTAGGAGATGATTGATGAAATTTACATCATGGATACTGATGAAGGAAGTAAGAATTGGCCTGAGGAAGCAGGTAATCTGAACTTATAATTGACTCAAGTCATCCTACGAGTAGGGGTGTGCGATACATGTCGTCTAAGATCCTAAAATCATTGTTGTTTTAATGATGTGTCAGCTGATGTTATCGAGTATGTCACTCACTTAAAAAAAATGACACGCTGTCACGCAGTTGCACATGAACATTGATTGCATGCAGTGTTCGTGGTCGTTTGTAGCTAAGTTAAAAACAAGTAAACAAACAACGCCAGGAGACAAAACACCAGCCTCACAACCCACAGATCTAATATATTTCCACCGGACGTGGATGTGACTTGTTCCATTTCTGATGCTGTTCCACTTTCTCTAAAGATATGTGCAGAGTCTATTTTTGATGGAAGCCAGTTCTGAAACTCCTATGAAAACATTCAGTCCACTAATCAGGTACTTTAATTAATCTAATAACCACCTCTACAGACTTTCAGTATAGAAACACCAGGGTTTTTCTCCTGCTTCCCGATCCTGTATGTGAAACACAGCTAGATACAATATAATTATGACGATCAGTTAATTATTAAAACACAACCAAAATCTTTGATCCATGTCGTTTATAACGACTCGACTGGAGACTTTGTCTGTTGCAGCTGAACACAGCAGGAAAGTATCTAAAGTATTTAACTACTCAGCTCTGCTTCAGATACAGATTACAGAGAATGAAACGTGTCACAGCCGCATGCAGCTGTATTTTCTGGAAAAACTGAGAATAGAAGAAAATACAGTGTGGGATTTTTATAACAACACTTTTAGGTTGCAAAATACACACCCCTACCTACAAGTGCCATTTTTTATATTAATTTCATTTACAATAACAGTGAAAAACAGTAAAAAAAAGAATCTGTGTTTCTGATCAAGAACCTCCAACCTGGTTTCCACGACAGAGGAGTGAGATTAGAGAAACCTCATTTCCCTAGTTAGATTTCTCCTGGAGAACAATGATTTTTCCGGCATGTGTTCATGTCACCAGGTTGCTAATCGGCACAAGGGTGCATGTGCATGACACAGACTACAAACACTCTCTACTTTCAGCAGAGAGGAGTGGCTGAATTAAAGGGGAAACATATTTTATTGTTTTAACAGTAAATAAATACGATTCTTAACAAGGTTCATTTTTATAATGGCTGAGACAGATTATTGTTGGCAGCTGGTACTTATGTACTAAGCTGTTAATGTAGCAAGGCCTGCCATAGCTAAATACAGATCATTGTGCTACTAGCCATGTGTTATCAGCATCTGGCACACAACCCAGCAGCTTAGTTGCTTTTAAATTGAAATTCTCCCAAAACACTTGACTTTACTTTTTCCTACATTTTAGAAAATCCCAATCATTGCACAGGGTTTGCTCTTGATGGAACTGTAACAAATGTAGGTTCTATTATCTGCTGATTAAAATTTCAATAATATAATCAAAGCTCCACAGCAAAGAGTCCACGACTCTTTTAAGATCTTTGCCATCTCATGTCTTGGAAGATGTGAATTTCATTGTTACTGTTCTGCTTCTCCTCAACTTAATTCCATCTGCATATTCTCTCTGCCCAAAACTTTCTGCTCCTGTATTGTTGAAAACAGCAGAAATCAGCTTCATTCAGATGGAAGTATTTCTCGCTTTAAGATGGAGGTTATTTGTACAATGAAAACTTGGTGTCCAGAGTCAAACTGAGGAAAGTGAATGTCCCAGATACTGAACAGGTCCTGTTTTGTCTGCTTTGCAGTGGAAATCAGGCTCTTGACTGGCTGCCAGAAAGGAAATCTGTTATCTAGAGACAAGCTGAGCAGCTGTGTGCTCATTCCTGATTGGCTGTTATCGAAAAGCCTCTTGTTTGTTTTTAGATTTCCAATCATCTGAGCCTTAGTAAAGCATGTTAACTATGTTTTTTTTGTAACAGAATGGTCATCTGGAGTGTGTGAGGTGGATGGTGAGTGAAACAGAGGCCATTGCAGAGCTGAGCTGCACCAGAGAACATCCCAGTCTGATCCACTATGCTGCTCGCTATGGACAGGTAACACACACACAGGCGAACACACATTCACGATCAAACATATATACAAATAAAGATTAACTGGTTACAAAATACTCAGGTCCCTGCAAAGTCTGGAAAAGTATTTTAAAATAGCTGCAACATCCAAGATAAAGTTATGGCTTCAGATCTTAGTTGCATGTTCTACCTCTAATAAACCTAAACATTTTCATCAAATTTCACCATCAACTACTGTCATTTCTTTAGACTAATAACTAACAGACATTGTATTATCCAGTTAGTGATAGAAATGTCTTTCCTGGGTTAAAAATGACGTGTTGACATCAAGAATTCTCGTAAAATTGGCCTTAAAACTAAACACAAAGTAGAGGTGAGGCTGATGGGAGTGGCAATTATTTTACAGGTCTTTGGTCATGTTAGACAGCTCTAAATATTGACCTGATAATGGCACTGGATGAAATGTTTTTTCAGTCTGAACTGAACAAGTAAAAGAACTAAAAACAAGGCGCTACTCTCATGTCAGAGATTAAACTTCTCCATATTTGGTCATTACTTTGGCTTTTATGAATCATTTTTGTGGTGAAGATGCCGATTGTATAAATGCTCATCATGTTGAGCTTTTCTTCGTGCATCATTGTTTCTTCATAATCTCTTCTAAAATCTTGTTTTAACGATGGCACGTCGTTAGCTGACACAGTTGATGTTATCAAGTATGTCAATCACGACACAGAAACAAAATGTAGTGACACGCTGTCTAACAGTTAGCATGTGCAGTGATAGCATGCATTGCCAAAATGAGCAAGTCCACCAGCCTCACAGCCTACATTGTTAGATTTGATTTCTCCACGCAGATCAGCTTCAAAAAGACAAATGTTGCCCGAAACACTTCAGTAGGTAGTAGGTTACAGCTCAACACAGTAGGAACAGTCTATAGACAGAAAAATTAGCATTTAATTACAAAGACACATCAGGACCACAACAAGCTGCTCTGCTTCTTATATGCTCCCAGTGGGTTATGACGTGGTGCAGAGGACAGAACACAACTGACGGAGATGGAACGTGTTGCAGCCGCTACCAGTGGAAAAGCGGGATAACGTTATCCAGCAGCGCTAGCATTAACTGTTCCAGAAAAACACCTTCCTGTTTCTAGGTAGCTACTAATAACATATTAATAAGCTGCGAATACTGTTATTATAATAATGACAATAATAACAATAATAATAATAACAATAATAATACTTTAATAATCCCCTTGGGGAAATTCTTTGTGGACAGGCTTTGAGGGGCTAAGGGTCCAGGGTTTAGTGTCTTGTCCAGAGACACTTTGACATGTGGCCAGTAATAGGGAATACTGGGAGTAAATGACCACACTACCAACTGATCCACCGTCGCCCCTAAAATCCCAAAAAATATTTCTATAATTTTCTTGCCAGTATCGCACACACCTGGTCTTTATATCAGGTTGGGCATGTACAGTGTAAGTGTTGATAGACTTCAGTGTGGTTTGTTGACCTATCAAATACATAAAGGTAAAACATCTTCGTCCCTCTCGGTCTGTCTCCCCAGGAGAAGGTCTTGCTGTGGCTGCTTCAGTTCATGCAGGAGCAGGCGATCTCTCTGGATGAAGTCGACCAAAATGGAAACACGGCCGTCCACGTAGCAGCTCAGTACGGACACCTCACCTGTATACAGGTGTGTACCACTGGAAAGTGACAATGTTGTGTTTCTTTAGATCTTTTGATATCATCCATCTCTTCCCTCCAGCATTTCTCATACTGTGATGGCAAACAGATGCTGAGTGGAGCAGGGAATTAAATTGATGAACAATTACAGCACTAAATGTTTTATTTTTGTATTAAACAATGTTGATGTATTTGCCATTAAAGCCAGAATTTGGGTGACTCCCAGGCTGCTGCTGTTTCAACATCAAACTGTTAGTTAATTATAAAAATGTGTTTTACAATCTGAAGCTGATTTTCCTAGAGTGGAGGCTAAGTCATTTTCTTTTTTTACTGCTGAGAGGTGGCACAGCCTGCTGAATGAGGTGTAGATGTTATCAGTCTGGTCTGCTTCCTGTAGGCTAGCCAGGCAAACAGTCAAAACACTGATAGCTAATGATCTGTTCAACATACAATGCCTGTCTTGTCTCATCAGAGCCGAGTAGATCTGCACTGTGGGGGGGGGGGATTTCATTACACAGCACTAATAAAACAGATAAAACTGAGATGACTTGACAAATGTTTCTGTGTGTCTCTATGTTTCCAGACTCTGGTGGAGTACGGCTCTAATGTGACGGTTCAAAACCAGCAGGGGGAGCGTCCCTCCCAAAGTGCTGAACGGCAGGGACACACCACCTGTGCTCGATACCTGGTCGTTGTGGAGACCTGCATGTCGTTGGCCTCACAAGTTGTTAAACTCACCAAACAGCTGAACGAGTAAGTTACAGCACTTTCACTGTTCAAGTTACAGCAGTTGGTGAATAGTTTAGTTTCTATTAGTTATGTGTTTCTTCAGTTATTATTATCACTGGGACTGTGAACAAATAGTAAAAACTAGAATTACTATATTGGATTTATATGCCTCTGCCAACAAGTGAAATTATAACTCACATGCACTTCTGTCCATATTTATGTTATACTAAGTTTATGAATGTTTCTTCTTCTGAGGTACAGCTTTGATGAGAATCACCCCAATTTTCCATCAGACACGGTTTTGAGGTGTCGCAACAGTGACGCATGTTTAGACTGTTTTTTACCATGGGAAAGCAGGATATGTTCTTAAATTAGCACTGAACAAACAGAAATTGATCAAATATTTTCCATTTCTTGTTGTTAAATCTATATGAGTCCTCATAATTAATTTGAAGAAAAAAGTAAAACTGTCTCCTTCTGCTGATTGCAGCACAGCAGAGGAGATGTGCCAGAAGATACCAGCACTGGGTGCATTCAGTCAACCAGCTACAGATATAGAGAACATGTACACATAGCTTAATGTTTTATTATTTATCAGTTGGGTGTCTTTACTTCCTGTTCCTATTATATGCCCTGTGCTGCTTGACGAGGCTTCCCTCAAAAATAGACATATTTATGGTGGCGTGGCAAGCCGCTCCTCAGAGGCACCGCGGCGCTCTCAGTGGAAACTTGACCACAGGGTATAGTGGTAGCGATTAGCTACGGCTGCTGTGATGCTGGAGCATATTGTCAAACACACTCATTGTGGCTTGGCTGATGTGCGAGCCCTGAAATAGTTCACTTGAAGTCATGTACCTTCGTTAAGACAGTGTGATGACAGCTGGCAATGGCATACCAGGGCTCCAGGAGCTGAGGAGGCGGAATCTAGTTTCTTATCAGCCAACACATTATGTCATTTGAACAGCTCGCGGGTTGTCTCTGGACATTTTCTCTTGCTTCTCTAGAGTTTGCTGCTGTGGTGGTTGTTGCTGCTGGCATTAACAAACTCAGTGTCCTGTGTGTTATGCTAACACTTATCTTAAAATATCTTCACCTTCGCCTACCCACTCACTCAGTGCAAGATTAATGCGCTGCCATAAATCAGTATCTGAGAAGTTTTAGGAATACGAGTATGAGCACATGAGGGCAGTATCGGACCTGATACCAACACTGGTATACCGATACTGATCCCTAGCCCTAATCCTGTCCTTCTCTTCACTCCCAATAAAAATCTCAGTATCTTCAGCTCCTCTGCCTTGTGTCTTTTTGTCAGTGCCACTGTCTCCAGTCTGTACAACATAGCCACCCTCACTAGCGTCTTGTAAACCTTCCCTTTCACTTTTGCAGATGCACCTCTATCACAGATTTCAGTGGAGCAGGTTGAGGCCAAACGTAACCAGCAGCTCATTACAGGCTTTAGATAAAACATGTGAACTCAGAGTTAGTGCTTGTCACTGCCAGTGTTGGTGTTGCTGCAGGTTGTGTTGAGGCTGATGTTGTCAGTTAGAATTCATGCTGTTGTGTGTGTGTGTGTCATGTAGACAGGCGACAGAGAGGATGGCTCTACAGAAGCAACTACAGAGACTGATGGAGCCCAACAAAGCAGAGGGGACACCGTCAAGATCACCCAGGTAATACACACACACACACACAAACTGTTCAGTGTGTCTCATTAAATGTGGCTCCCATGAGTCCATGAGTCCATCAGGACTGTAGTTATTGTTACACACAACAGTGGCAGTGCTAGAAAACAACACACTTTACTTAACTTTACACAACACATCAGTCTCAGCGCTGCAGAGGTTGGAAAGTGATGATGAGTCCCATGAGGAGAACTTAAACTCACAGCCCAGGTGTTGGTGTCTCACATAAAATGAGACACGAACAGCCACGGCAGCACCAGTAAGAAAGCAAGCGGTGGTCAGGTAAGTAACACAAAAGAAGCTTTTCAAATACATTTACATGTTGGAAAGGTGAAAAACAAGTGGACACAGAAGTACTGTTGCAGCTCAGGTTTACTTTGTATCTTGTATTGCAAGTGTTGCAGTTAAAGTGTTTAACTATTTAATACAGTCATTGGCAGTTGTTGGCACAGACCACTTGTGTTGGTTGGTGGTGTTTCAGTAGCAATAGCAGTAAAAGTAGTTACCATAAGTAGTAAAAGTAGGAGTAGAATGTGTGTGTTACTAGTAATACTTGTAGCATATATGTAGATGATTATTCCTGTCTCCCTCTCTTGACTCCAGCTCCCATCAGCCCTCAGTGGATGCGTGGCCAGAGATGATGCTGACAGCTGAGGGGACTCCAGGTGATGGTCACTGGTTGGTTCGTCAGGGAGGAATAGGGCCAGATTCGGTGCTGCGGCAGCTGCTGGGGAAGGACATGACGGATACGCTGTGTCCCAGAGAGAGGCTGCCTCCGGCAGGCGGCCTGTGCAGAGATGGCCCCTCTGGGCCTGTGGCCCCTGGATCCCGCAGGACAGGGCTGGTGGAGAGGAGAGAGCTCAAACTAGCCAGACTGAAACAGATCATGCAGCGGTCTCTCAGTGAATCAGATTCGGACGGTTATCCACCTGAGGAAGGTAAAAATCAGGGAGCCCCGCCCACAAACACATTGCGACCTGATAGGCCGTCCCACCTGCCAGTCACAGAGGAAGAACCGGTGTCAAACCACCTTAATCTGATGATGAAGAAGCACCTCCCCTCGTCGTCCTCTTCAGCTGAGAGGAAGCTGGCGTTCTCTCTCAGCGGGTCAAAGTCAGTGGACAGCATCAGTTACAACCCCTCCCCGACCTCCAGCGACCCAGAGGCCACAGACGGCAAAACGCCAGAAGCTTCCAGCGACCTCCAGGACCCCGCTAATAGCCAGAAGGTTGCCACCAGCCCCAAGAGCGCTCTGAAGTCTCCCTCATCTCGCAGGAAGACCTCCCAGAACCTCAAACTGAGGGTCACCTTTGATGAGCAGGTCCACAAAAGCTCCAATCAGGAATCGGAGCCTACCAGAGGGCATCATGGGAAGGAGAGGACTTCAACAGGAAGCTCTGAAAGCAAGCGACCTTTTGGGACGTTCCGTTCCATCATGGAGACGTTGAGCGGAAACACAAACCATAACAACAACCACAGTGGCGGTCAGTCAGGCTCTGCTGCTAAACAGCCCACCTGTCAGAACTCACCTGGCAGGAAGTCAGACAGCAAGAGCAGCCCAGCAGGTGGAGCCAAGAGCAAGAGCAAAACCAGTAACGTTTAAGCAGCTGGTGCCTACTGAAGGGCTGTGAGCACTTAACAAACAGACCACAACTTCGAGCAAACAGTAAGAGGCAGCGAACGTGAGAATGTGAGTATTTACAGTTTCATGGTCGTACATTAAAAAAACGGTTTTATCACTTTTATTAGAACAAACAGAAAAATCCTTAATCAGCATTTACTGTGAGCACCCTTCACCACTGATTAATTCCTACGTCCTTTCTCACGTTCTTTGCCTCAGACGTTTGACTCTTGACCTTTTTATACAGTTCATGAAAGACAAAAACAAACTGTCATGTGTTAATTTGTTAAAATGCGTTTGTTATACGGTGAAAGCATCGGAATGAGGTGAATGAGGAAAAACCCAAGACTGAAGGATTTGTTTGTATCCACAGACTGAGTTAAGTTTCTGTATTAATCGTCATATTTCCAGAATTCAGCTCATCGTACAGTTCTAGTTTAGTTTGATTCTAAAATACTCCCAGAGTTCATTACTCTAAAACTAAATGTTTGTTACTCTGCCACTTTGTTACTGTACTCTGGATGATGAAGTATTTATGTTAATGCACATTTAAATGATTTGATGTTTTTCAAAAGGTGGTTGTAATCACGCACGTGGTGAACGTGCACCAGCACAACAGTTTTCAAACCACTGTGTACATACAGTAATAATGAATGTTTTTTTTATATATATATTCCACACTTTTTATTTCTATCTATGCAGTATTTTTGGCATGAAGTAGACGTTAGTTGTGTGATGTGTCTTGGAGACAGGGAGGTTTCACCTTCTACAGCGGCTGACCAACAGATCAGCATTTAAAGGGCTATTTCACTCACTTTCAGACTTCCTGTGGTTCCAGTTTGGGTAGATTCCATATATATATCTTCTTTCTTAACTTCTTACTGAAAAGCTCCTCCAGATGACGTGTTCTTTAAATTCAAATCATGTAATCTACAGGAGCAGGTTGAGCAGAACAACCTCCACATTATGGGCAAACACACAACATCTGAACTGAAAGATCTGGCGCATCTGGTAGTTTTTAAGCTCGTAGCAGAGAAATATTTAAAATCTAGACACATTTCAGTAACAAGCAACAACCATCAGGGGGGATCTACAACTTTTGTGTTACAAACTTGTCATGAAGAGGCACATGGAGTCCTAATTTTGGCTGTAGGACACCTACGAGAGGTCGGGCAGCAGTGAGACCCAGACTCTATAGTCTATAAGTGAAAATGAGTGAAGTCGCCTTTAAAGAGGAGGAAGATCAAACGTATGTTTGAACTTGTCTGTCCACTCCAGAGATTTGATGAGATTGTGAACATTTACAAACTGTCTCAAAGCTGGAAACTCAAAGACAGAGGCTGTGATCTGAGGCTGTTATCCAGTGTTAGCATGGTGCAGTTGAAATAGTGTTGTTATGACTGTATGCTAATGCGTCATTTAAAACCATTAAGTTTAAAACCAAGCTTTGAGGCTTCTGAGGAAATGACCCTATGTGAAGAACCTTAGCTGTAGAAAAAAGATCACCATTTTGTTTGCTTTATTTTAGTTAATACAGGTTGATACCTAATTAGGATCATCTTAGGGCATCAGCACTGCAGTCTGTTGTTGTTGTTAATAATAATAATAATAATAAAAATAGATCATCATTAATCCCTTTGGGGAAATCCTTTGCGGACAGGCTGCCACTTTGAGGTGCCAAGGTTCTGGGGTTCAGTGGCTTGTCCAGGGACAAGACAGGAATCAACCTTGGGGTTTCATAGATGACTGCCCTACCAACTGATCCACCGTCACTCTTTCTTTAGACAAAGACAGAGGGGAAATGATTAAAATAGTTTAAATGGCTGTAGGACACCAACAGGAGGTCAACCAGCAGTGAGACCCAGACTGAGACACTCCTCATGAATCGTCTGTGGGTGTTTTGTCCCATTTTTACAACTAAAAGTGATGAACAGACAGAAAATGTGCTTTATTGGTATAGAATGAATTTTTGGTGTGTGTCACTAGCGCCCCCAAGTGGCTGCTTTGTTGTACAACACTATACCTGTGTAGTACACAACATACTTCTTATTTAGGTTTTTATACAGATGTTCCTTTCCTTAAACAGAGCTCTTAACATCTGCATCATGTCATGAGATAACAGTGTCACAGATTACAGCCTCAACTCTGTAGTTCATAGCTTTGACAGAAACTGGATCATATGTTATGTTTTCAATGCATATTTACGCTATTTCTGATTTTCTTATTTCTGATTCTGATGCAACATATTCCTCATTTCTCATTACTGAGGGATGTCTGAGATCATGTCTGTGCAGTTCTGCTGTGCAGTGTATTCACATCTGGTTTACGCACAGTCTGTGGCAGTTTGGTTCTTGAACCTGCAGGTGATGGCGATGGATGTGTTTGAGGCAGTGGAGCTCGGATCTGTTTACCCGGATCCAGCCTGTTGGTTCTGACTTTTTAAAGGAGCAGACTAACGTTTTAGTTTTAAGAAGCAGAAGATCAGTTTCATCTTTCAGTGTTCAGAACAGATGCACAACCTGGTCTGTCGCATGTGGAGACTGAAGCTGAGCAAACAGATTAAAATGAATCACCATGCAGTTTAACATCAGCTTTAGGGGCTCAGATGGATTTCTGGCTCCTTTTTTCACCAACTGTGAGTTCATTTTAATTTTAGTGTGTTATTTTACATTTTGACTCTCTGTTGTCTGGTCTTGTTTCTAAAAACATTCATAGTCAGTGAACACAACTTGTTCAAAGTAGACGAAGTAGTTCACATACCTTTAACTATGTAGTATTGGATGTGCACAGGTTAAACTGATATCAACCCTCTCTGCAGAATTTAGCCTCTGAGAGCTGAGTGGAAAGAAAAGATGTGGATACGGTTCACTCCTCCACATCGACTTCACTCCCAGATGATGTAAGGAACTGGAACCGACTTAAATTCCAGTGATTCCAGGAAGCACTTGTGGAAAACATGTAGTTATTTCTCTCTGTAGGAACAGCAAACATCCTGCAGAAGAAAATATGGTAACACTTTATTTTAGGTTTTTCTTATTTTGTTGTTGTTTTCCTGGAAAGAATTATTATAAAAATACAGACAGTGAAACACCACCATGAACTACTGACATCCTGACCTTCTTATGTTACAGCAGATCATCTGCATGTGCCAAAATATTAAAGTTGTTGAACATAAACACAGCTGTGTAAAACAACAGGACATTACTCTTCTGTGAAATTCTTTTAACATTTAAAGAGAATGATTTGGAAACTAAAGATTTACCTGAAGCTTAGAGTGGAGGTTTTCATATACTGTTGTGAGGAAGGTTTCGTGCATTGCCTCAAAATATTTCTCATTGCCAAAACAATTCTTGCGTCTGGTTTTGTGTGTATGTTTCTGAAATGTTCTCATTGTAACTGCTCCTTCAGGACGAGGGAAACGTGGCGTCGTTCTTCGGAGGAGACGACCTGAATCGTAGTCGTTTGTTGTGCTTTTAATGAACTGCTCAGTTTTGCAGGATCAACATGGATTTTTTTTAGTCTGTGGGAAAAAACATGAAATGAGATGCAATATGAATGTTGGAAGAGGCTGTCTGATATTTTTTTGAACTAACCAGCGTGTACAGAAACAGACAGCTGCTCTTCTGTCCTCTTATTTAAACTGTTGTGACGACTGGAGACAACGTGAAATAAACTGTTACCTTATTTGCAGATGATGATGATGCTGTATTTCTTCATGTTTTGTTTTAGTGGAGACAAGTTAAGTTAATTTAAAGTGTTTCTACATGTTTAACTCTCTTTCCAACCTGTGTTTAAGCCTTGAATTTCTGTCTTGAGTTGACACTTAATTAGCTTTTGTAAGAAAATTTGTTTCCATGTTGTTGTGACCCGACCTGACTTCCTCTTTCGAGAATCTAACTTCCTGTTGTTAAGAAAGGTGTTGGTTAATAGTCTCCTCAGAGCAGAACTAAAACCCTGAACCAGAATAATCAGTTTAACAGACTTAAAAACCCTTAAATAATAAACTAGGTTGTCTCTACTTTCTCTGAGACCTCCTCTAAGCCTGTCAGGGGCCTTCTGCTGGTCCCTGGACCCCACTTTTGACCACTGCTGATCAAGATGGATGCCATATGTGAATTGTGCTCTCTGGTAATTTAATGGACAATACATAACGGGGTGTATATTTATTTCGGTGCGCTTCAGCGGCATCAAAAACAGTCACTTAACGGTGCAGGATTTATGGTGTTTGGGTAGCAAATTGGCCTTTGATGGTTCCCACGCAGGGTCTGCTTCTTCCCCACGGAGCCTAATGGGGTTTGGTCTAATAGCGTCCCTCAATCATCGCCGCGAATATGAAACATGAGCTCTTCGACTGACAATTAGCAAAACAACGCAGAGAGAGACGAGGACGTGATATGTGAGGATGGCAGGAATTTCCAAATGCTCTTCACCGGTTCATGTAACAAAAAACAAGCCATTCGTTTTGTTTTTCTCCCCCACTCTCCCCCTTCTTCTCCTTCATCCTGCTCTTTCACAAGGTTGGGGTGGGTGAAGTTAAACTGATAAATTAGACCTCATTTATTGGACAACAGTTTGAGTCGATACCCAGGGGCCTTTGCTCTGCAGCGTGGTCGAGGCTCCACAGCCGCTAATTGGTTCACTCTGTGTGGATGAAGGGGGTGTTTTGTGAGGTGGGGGTGGTGTTTTAAGGGATGGGCGGGGCAGGACAAGTGCTGCTTTTGCCCAGTGCTGATGCATGTGCGCGCGCACACACACACACACACACAGGAGCCGTTGTCTTGCGGCGAACGTCCACGGCACACGCCACGAAAATGGACGAGACGAGCGCTTGATTTGACAGCTGGGGTGGGGGGGTGGAGGAGTCATGTATAGATTTTTGTGTCTGTTGTTTTGGCTTATTTGTGTGCTTCTTTTACTCAGTCAATCAAATTTAATTGACACCGCTGGGCTGGGGCCAGGGGCCCCGCAACATGCTGGGATGACAGGCCTTTAATGCCAAAGAGAGGAGACGAGGTTCTTCTGCCTATGAAGGATGGAGGGGCAGCGACAGCAGGGCGGAGAGGCCTGAGGGTGACAATTCCTCACCCCATCAACAACATTAATTGATGTAACGACAGTGATGATGGATACTAATAAATACAACCTTTAAGAAAAAAGGTAATTAAATGGCGGCGTGTGTGTGTGTGTGTGTGTGTGTGTGTGTGTGTTCAGATCAACATCATTCGTCTTCATGGAGGCCTTCACACCGACACCAGGCGCCATTTACATGCAGCTCAAACTCAGCATTTGCATTTTGGCCTAAACAAGAAGACAACAGAGCGCTGACACCACAAACTCAGTTCTTCATAACCCAGAACTTCACACAGCAGATCTTCTCTGCAAGTGTCTCCCAGTGGGGCCCCCAAGAGGGGCCAGGGGGCCCATAACCATCCCACTGGCCCCCCCAGAGAAGCCCCCCCTGTCTTTAAATCATATTCAGTTCAAACCTTACAGTCTTCAATCAAATCAAAGCATAAATGCAAAACCCAATACATTAATAAATCGTGAGTAAAGACATAGCAAAAATCTTTATATTTTAACTTTTTTTTTACTTTTTGGTTTTGAATCTCCTTATTTAATTTTTATTAATATTAATGAATGTTTTTTCAAACATTTTTTATTCAGCCAAGGTGTTGAAATGATTACAATAACTCGAGCTGTGTTGAAAATAATTTGAAACGTGCTTTTCTGCAACGCTTGTGTTTCCCAAAATTTAGGTAAATGTGTTGGATGCATATTGTCTTTTTAAGGAAAAAGAATCAGGACAGGCAGTGCACATTCACAGGCTTAACTGAATCTGAGTTAGCACAAGGAGGATGGACTTGGTGTGTCACCCTTAGATTTTCACCGGCCACCCCTATGAAAATTTCCTGGGGATTTGAACCTTCGGCAGGATAAATGCAATTTCCCCATTAATAATAAAATGTTTTCTTATCTTATAAATGTGATCATCAATGGAGTTGATGAGCTGGAGCTTTACACAGGTCTAAACTAAAACCCTGTATATATCCACATTTTTAAGATTTGACCTGACTGTGTCCAGTCGGTACTGTCATAATTCAAGACTATAAGTTTGTGAAGCTGATGCAAGGAATCTAAATAAACATGTATGTTGGTCCGTGCACGTCACACGATAGAAAAGTGCTAAGTGCAATCTCTTTACCATTTAGATTAGCTCAGTTGAAGCTGTGTATTTGTTTTGTGTTAGTAATTAACATGCTCTTTAAGGTGTAAATAGTCAGTGCGACCACTAAGATCAGCTGTTATATTTTCTCCTGTACAGTGTTGAATCTGTGGTGCTCTGCAGGTGAACACAGTTGTCTCTTTCCTTCTCGCTCGGCTCTGTGCATCTACTGAAACACGGTAGATATTGATGCAGACTAGAAGCAGCTTTGTTTAAAAACTATAGAGAAGGAAGAATGAAAAAACAATTACAACAAATATTAAATTACAACATAACCAGTGCTGAATCTGTGAATCAGCCCTGTTGGGGTAATGAAGACACTGTGCTCTTCATCTTTAGTTCCCTCTGCTAATGAATATGTTCTGCTCATTTGTTTATTGCTTCACTGTGGCGTCATCTGCTTTGATAATGAACAGTATCCACAGATCCTTTTAGTTAAAGTCAAGTTGACTTGTAGAAAAATCACAGACAGAATTTCAAATGTGTTAAGGTGCAGCTAAAGCTGAGCTGATCATAATGTGAACAATAACAGTTCTGTTTCTATAATTAAAATGGTCAGATAAATAATAATTTAGTTGTTTTAACTGTTGATTCAGCGTCACTGCAGCTTCCAGGCTTGTGCTCTCACTAGGTAACTATTGATAACTGTAATAGCAATGATTGATTACAGAAAGAAATGTTTTATTTTTAATTGGATCTGTTTGTTTTCACTAGTTGTAATGTGGAACTTCAGTCTGCTGCTGAAGCCCAGTGTTCATACTGTAGACGCAGCATTTATAATTCAGCTGTGATATTGGCAGCTGAGCAGATAACTTGATGCTCAGAGGCACAAGCATCTGTTGTAGTTAAATTGCTCAGGTTTAAAACCTCAAACTATTTATCACGTACATAACAGCCCAAAGGAAAAAAAAAAAAAGTCTTGATCTGTCATCCTCTGTACAGTGTGCTTCAGCTGATACCACACAGTTCAAATCTTTTATGTCTTAACTGAACAAACCTATTTAAGATTCAGTGAGCTGGTTGAAAATGTTAAGTAAACTCTTAACTAATAAGCGGTTGGACCATGTTTGGCAACAATTACCTAAAGCAAGGGCTTTGTGAAGCTGTGGATAGAACCAGCACAGCCTCCAGGAGAAATTTCAGCCCAGTCTTCCTCACAGAACTGTGGCCATCTTGAAGTCATCGGTTTAGGCCTAGGCTCTGACTGGACCACTCCAAAAGCCATTCCTGCTGCATCACCTGACTTCTTCCATCTTCTGGGGTTCAGCTTGTGGACAGCCACCCTGAAATTAAGGCCCAAATCATGACACTGCCCCCACTGTACATGTTGGTCTGCAATTCTCTGTTCATGCCATACATATACATATACATATACATATACATACATACATATAGTGCTGCACGTTCTCTCTCACTAAAATACAGCAGCATTTCTCAAGTTTGCCAAAGAGCACCCTAACACTCAAGTCTACTGAGAAAATGATGGTTGACTGGTGGAACTAAGGTTTAAAACCACATAACAACATGAAATACGGTGGAGGAAGTAGCCCTTCAGCGAATACATGAAAGATTATAATTTTGGAGTATTATCTTAAGCACATTGTTTTATTTCTGTACTAGTTTTTATTTAGTTTTACATATATTCAGCGCACTGAGAGCTGCTGTCTGCTGGTCTGTAGTTCCCTCACAGTATCAACAGGGGGCACCATTGCAGTTGTTAAGGTGCAACACTAGAAACAAACACATCTCCAGCAGCAGCAGTTTTGCTCTTTAGCAGTACTTTGGCATTTAGCTGCTCTGTCACGCAGTCGATTTTGTTGATTCTGAGCATGAAAACAGCAGCAGTACCTTGTTAAAGTGTTTGTTCAGCCTTCAGACTGTTTGTCCCCAGAGAACAGACTCACTGAGAGCACATATCATGAATAACCTGCAGTAAACTGTTGTCTTATTTTAATTTTCCTGCCTCAGTAATTGACAGTGGGTTCAGTTTCCTTTGGAGTGCAGAAACAGTTTTGACCCCGGAGACGAGGCAGATCGTTGATGATGTTCTGTAAAATGTCAGAAATACACGAGTGTTACACTCAAGGAGATGATTGATTTTTTTCCCCCCAATTTCTCCAAAGTTGTCTGCGTGGAGGCAGGAGGTTTTCAGCAGAGATGTTCTTTAATAAACAGCTGCTTTTCTCTCCTCCTACAGAGCTGAAATAACAACAGAGAAAATATTGTTTACATTACCATGAGGGGAAGCCTTTAATAGACACATTCAGATCGACAGACTAGAACTAGTGGACATGATTTCAACACTTTAAAAGTATATGTAGACTCTACACCTACCTGCTGGTGGATGGAAATTAAAAGTCAGACTAATTTTAAAGCTAAAATGACTCATCTCTTAATTTTCAAGATGAGTCTAAGACGTTGGATGTTTGTGCTGTTTATATTAATTACATTTTTATTTCTATAGGGCCAGTTCGCATCAGAATCATTTATATAACATTGTTTAGAGAGAAACCGAACAAATTCCCTTTTGAGCAAGTAATGGGCAACAGTGAAGAAGAAAAACTCCTTTAAACAGAAAATCTCCACCAGAACCAGTTTCACGATGGGTGGCCATCTGTCTCGACCAGTTGGGGTGAGTAGAACAACAACTAAACACTGGGCTGGTTGGATGGGTCAGCAACTGCACTCCGGGAACATACAGCTTCGAGGCCAAGGATACCTGCAGAAAATGAGACAGAGAGCGGGAGAAAGAGAGACGCACAACTACGGGGAAGAGAGGACACAAAGCCAATGACATGTAAAGGTGAGTAAGAGTAGATGGAGAGAAGAGGAGTTTGTGTATCAAGGGGTCCCCCCACAGACTAAATCTATAGCAGCGCAACTAAGAGATGGTTCAGAGTCACCTGAACCAGCTATGACTATAAGCTTTATCTAAAAGGAAAATTTTTAAGCCTAGTCTTAAAAGTAGAGACAGTGTCTGCTTCCTGAACCTGAACTGGGAGCTGGTTCCACAGGAGAGGAGCTTGAAAGCTAAAGGCTCTGCCTCCCTTTCTACATTTAGAAACTCTGGGAACCACAAGTAGACCTGCAGTCTGAGAGCTCTGCTGGAATGATATGCTACTATGAGGTCTTTCAGATATGTCAAGAAGTAACATAGTCTATGCATTTGTTAAATCTGTAGAACTGCCTTCTTCCACCTGAGGACGAAGACAGTTCTACAGATTTACAACCAGCCAGTAGGACCTGGGCCGCACAGCCTCCTACCATGGTGAGGACCTGAAGAAGACGAGACAGGAGAAAGGGGGAGTTCTTGTGTTGATATCATAAGGTAAAAATCTGATGTACATCTTCTGTAGTGTATTATTAATGCTGTTAGTTACTGTGTATTTGCCTTCAGTTCGATTACTGCTTTAAATTAGCTTTTAATTTTACACCTAACATTAATCACCAGCTCTGGCTGCTGGGGTCAGAAGACATTTAACAGGGCAGAGTGTACGAAGCTGTGTTTGGACACAGCAGGTACAGGCTGTACCATGTTCTCTGTCCTAGTTCAGGATGCTAACAGTGGCTAATTAGCACTATCGGAAAGCACATTTGAGATTAGTGTTGAACTCTCTGTCATGACGATCTGAACTGTACTCTTGCAAGTTCAAATTCAACATATTTCCAGTTTGTGTGACATGTTTTTCACCAAAGTTTGTACTTTGGAACCAAAAAGAGCACAGCAGATATGTCGAAGTGGTTGAAATATTATTATCTGGAAAATGTTTTAAGAAAGACTCCGAGGACTCAATTACAGAACAAATAACTCCATAGGAATGACATTTATTTGCTGTGAAAGTGGACTCCAGTAAACCAAGTCAACAACTGCTATTTCTAAAGCAGCCTGTTAAGTGTTTTATGGTGGACTTTTCCTTTAAATAGACATCATGGATCCTTGTGTCACAACATCTGAGGAGCTGAGAGTGTTTTGTCTGCCAGTTATTGTTTAGTTTAGATGACAGCTGAGGCTCAAACCTCTGATCGCTCGTTCTCACTCTGTCTGTTATCTCCACTCGAATGAAATAATAGTCAAATAAAACTCTCTCATTTCGCTGAGGGGTCCTCTGGGAGCTTCTTAGGGGCCCCTGAGGTCCCCTGGCCCCACTTTGGGAGCGTTCGGTGTAGACCACGTTTACAGGCTGTGGTAATGAAGCTTGTTTGTCCAGTGGTCTGTAAATCACAGTGACATTAGAGCTGTCACAGGATCCACTGGAGACACAGCAGACCATCACTAATGCCCCCTCACCCTGGAGACGCTCCCCACAGATCTATACCACCACAAGCAGCCTGATAAAAGTAGTTTTAAACCGATACACACCATCTTTAACAGGAACCTCTGGAGGACTGCAGGAAATGACTCTAACTCTGTGGAAACAGAGGTGAAGGTAGAATTAATTAGATAGAATTAATTTGCTGCCGTATTCGTCTCTCTAACTGTACGCTAACCGTAGTGTGGAAGACTCTGACACTGATGCCAGTGAGTGTCATTAGCAGACTTTCTGCTCTGGTTACTTAAATGACAGGTAGTTTGAGATTAACTCAGCATCTTTCTGTGGACTTAATGGGAGAAAAAACAGTATCGAGTCAATGTTATTCCAGACTGAAATACATTTACTGCTGCAGGTTTGATTACGGTTAAATATGGATCAGACATTTATGTATTTAACCTTGTATTTTTTATTTTTCTGCTGTTCTGACTATGTCACAGTTCTCTAATGCAGCTCTAATTATCATGTTAGCATGGCAGTGTGGGTGTTCTCCACCAAACAGGTTTAAATTAACCCTTGTCATGGCAGACATATCAACGTGTCACAGTAGGAAAACTACTACAACCTACTGACAACAGCTGATGTGTGTTAGCTGCAGGTTTAATTCCTTCATAACAATCGCTGATATTCAGAAAGTATTTGCCCCAGAGCATGTTATATATGGCAGCATACCCTGGAGCCTGAAGTCAACTGACTCAGTGTTTGTTTCGCCTCAGTTAATGAAGTTCTTTTCTCTGTTCCGTTTCACTCACCCCAACCAGTTGTGGCAGATGACCGCCCACCTTGAGCCTGGTAGTGCTGTTTTCCTCCGTTAAAGGGACTTTTTCCCCTCCACTGTCTCCTAGTGCTGCTCAAGTGGGATTTGTTGGGTTTTCCAAATAGCTCCATATATGTTCTGTAAGGTCCTAAACCTTAGGAATTGTGAAATTCCTTGAGATGACTTTTGGCGCCATATCAACACGCTGCAATAAAAAACATAAAAAAATAACTACAAAAATTACAAATAACTGCATTTGAAAAGCTAAAAATTTTAGCTTAAAAACATAATTGAAATGATCAGTTTAGCACAGTTTTTTAACATTATGTCTGTAATTGATTAATCAACTAAGTATGTGAGCTTTAGACTGCTGGTTTGTGTAATTTGTGTAAATGTAACACTTTCCACACAGTCCTGGAGAAGCTGAAGAGGAAGTTTACACAAATCAAACTTACTTTGCTGTGAGACTCTTTCTAATTTACATGTCCAAACTGTTTTACAAGTGTCTCCTGTATGTCCTGTAATCCAAAAGCTTTTTGGGCAGTGACCACACAAAATGTCTGTAGGGTTGAGCCATGAGTGTATCTTCATTCAGTTCTTAATACATTAGTGTCTGAAGTTCTTTTTACCAGCAGTTGCTGTTCACCATTAATCACTATCGCCACTAGAAGTCACCTAAA
>OMLM01020713.1:4188-15289 GCA_900302695.1 Helostoma temminkii | reverse complement strand
ACCCAGGGTGTACACAGCAGGAGAGTATCCTGGCTCTTACGCGTATGGAGCCTGGGGTCGGGATCCCAAACCAGCAGCAGGGAAGGAGAACTGGTATTGGCTGGTAATGTTGACCTCCAGCAACATCTACTCAAACTATGTCCGCCTCTACGCCAGCCTGAGTGCTCTCATTGTTGGGGTGAGCAACCCGGGTAAGTGCCTGCTGTGTGGAAGTGTGCTACAAGTGAGTCCAGTCCAGTAGGAACCTTCAGTGTACAGAGCATGTATTTTTTATTTTTGTTAATTACTGTGATCACATTAAAATGTAAAAAAAAAAGAAAAAAAAGGAAAGAATAAGATTCAAAGTATTCCATTCGGTCCATCCGTTTTTTTTTTATGTCAAAAATGTGGTTGTTTATCTCCAACTGATTATTCTTATTAAAGGTACACATTTTTCAAACAAGCCAATGCATATTTTAACTTTTCAAAGGGGTAGTATTTTTCTATAACAGCTGGACACTATTGTTTTCAGCTAATGTAATTTTCAATATAAGTCCATTCTTCTCCTTACATTTACTTCTACTTCTTAATTTTCTTCTAGGTAATGTCCAGATCCACTCCTCTAACCCAACAACTAACACCATCCAGGGTCCAAATGTAGTTATGTATGGAGAAGCCTTATACTACAACTGTTACAACCAAGATGTTGTTTGTCGATTCAACCTCACCTCCAAAACTGTTACTACCTTACAACTACCTAAAGGCACCAGGTTTGCTCCTCAACTTTGTCTTTCAGTTCATTAATGATTTACTTAGCCATAGTATGTAACTGTTTGAATATTTTTAATGAACATATACTCCATGTATTGAACTACTATTTAAAGCACTGGCATGTAGAAGTGTAGCAGAGCACCAATTTGAGTTGTTATGCATTACAGGCAAATATGTGTTGACCAGAGACAAAATAACATTATATTATTGCGCAGAATTATCTATATCAGCCTCCATAGAGAACCACATCATTACATCACTGTATACATTCCTGCCCTCACAGCACACAAAATGCTAAGCATGTCTTGGTACAAGTGTTGTTCCTGACTTAAGAAGCTAATTTGTATCTTAACAATACTGGTCCAGCACAGTTTGTGATCACTACTGTACATACAGCACTGGAAATAGAAATAGAAAAACAGAAATAAATACAGACCTAAATGATTCTCATTCCAAGTCATGTTCAGCTACTGAAGCTGTCTTCAACTTTTTGGTGTAATGTTACCTAACTGTAGTCACAGAATTTATAATGTATCTGTGGATTTTTATTTGATTGTAGTAATTTTCTTTTCACCTTAGTAACAGAATGTCGTATGCCTACTATGTGAGGAGAAACATCAGTTCTCTCTCTCTGTTGTCTTGTCAGGTATAACTCAAAGGGTAACTTCTGCCACCTTGAAGCATGCTACCCTTACACTGACTTAGACCTGGCGACAGATGAGTCTGGTGTCTGGGTGATCTACACCACCAAACAGGACTTTGGTAACCTGGTGCTGTCCAGGGTCGAGGATGGTAAAACACTGAAGCTTGGCCAAACCTGGAGCACCTCAGTCTACAAGCAGGGGGTGACCAACACTTTTATGGTGTGTGGGGTTCTTTATGCGACACGGTTCGTCAGCAAAGAGCTGGAGGAGATCTTCTATTCCTTTGACACTGCAACAGGGGTGGAGAGGTTCAACATTGGCATCTTCATCCACAAGATGACGACCAACATTTTATCCCTGAATTACAGCCCCATTGATCAGATGCTGCATGCCTACTGTGACTCCTACATGGTCTCCTATAAGGTTTTGTTTGTGTAAGTGGATCATGCTGATAAGATAAGATAAGATAAGATAAGATAAGATAGGAGAAAGATAAGATAAGATAAGACTTTAATGACCCCCAAGAGGGAAGAATGGAAAATAAAGGAGAACAAATTATAAATAATAGCACTAAATGAATAATACAGTAACAAAGGAAAATATGGATATTAATGTGTGAGCACATATTAAGAGTAAATAAAAAATAATTATAATAATGCAACAGTTCGTCATAAAATGTGTTATGTTTATGTAATCAAAAATTACCTGAATATGATACATTTGCATGTTATCATATTAACAGTATCTTTGCATTATAATTATAATAGAATACTATAATTCCATCAGTACACAGACACATGTTATACTACATAGTACACTGTTGCTCTCAGTCTCTCATGTCATTAGAATAAATTCTACAGTAACCCAACCAGTTCATGTGCATTCAATCAATGCAGCATGCCACCACTGGGTGGTGACTTTTCCACTAAAACACATTCACACTGTGAACACACAGTGTGTTTAAAACTGCAGTCACATGCCTTGGTTTCAACCATGATTTATACAGTGCACTTGCTTACATTTCTTGCTTGACCTTAAATACACAAATTCACTGTGGTGTTTGGCCAGTGCTGTATCTAAAGCCTGGAAAAGAAATTATGCTGGAGACAGGAGCTGGCGGTGGTTGTCTACTGGTGTCTTGTAAGCAATCAATCAATCAATCAATTAATTAATCAATCAGTCAAATATTTTGTTTTATATAGTTATATATTCCTATATTGTCTGTAATCTTTTTCTGGATCTTGTTTGAACTTTTATTATGTTCAGTATATTCAGTACTTTGTGTTTTGTAAGGTGTCAAATATCAAAATTAAAAGCGTTGATTGTTAATTGAAGTTGATTGTTGAATGTCTTTGATTGGGTGATGGTTCTTACTAACCATTAAAGACTGCATACTGCATTCCCTTGTGGAACTGTGTCACTGGGTTTGTGTTTACATTCATAGGAGCCATTCATTAAGGCTCAATGAGTTACCACTTTCTTACAGGGGCTCTGGAATCCAATCAGTGTTTGAGTTATTTCTGGTGAAGAAAAGATTTTGGTCAACAACACAAAACATACACAATCACAGAAGCATCCTATCATACGATTAAAAGCACAGGTTGTAAAACCTTTAACACAGCTTCAGTAGCAGTGACTATGGTAGTTGGTTCCTATCTGACTTATCAACTACTGTGAATCTTTGTACAACAGCTCACTTGTTTTGTGCACAAAAGCATTTGTATTAATAAGACTACTAATGGCCTTTTTAAATTATTACTGTTGCTAAATTAATGCTGATTGTGAATTGTGCACTGTAAAGTATAACTAGTTTCACCTAAATGTATTACATTGCAGTCATTTGGCAGATGCTTTTATCCAAAGTGACTCACAAGCAAAGGGACAACCAAAGGGTTCATTGTCTTGTCCAAGGACACTTCAGCATGTAGCAAGTAGAAACTGGGAATCAAACCAAGGGTTCAAGGGTTGGTAGACAAATTTTTTTTAATCATTTAATGCTATGATAAGTTCATCACAGAACTATTGGCTCACATTCTTCTCCCAAAACACTATTAAGGCAAAAGCAAGCTCCTTTTTTGTACATGGTTTCACATGCTTCACTGTGAAGCTTATCATCCAGTACCAAACATGCTTGGTATGGTTCGAATCTCTCTATAGCTGCAGCAGCAGTGTCCTTAATTGGAGTAGGATTATTGTCCTGGAAGAAATGATGATCGAATCCAAAGTTAACTTTGATGTATTGCGCTGCAGCTAATGATGACAGCATTCACAACTTACTTTTTGTCCATATTTCCTTAAAAATTACCGTAGGCATTACTCAACACTGTGAAATTATTCTCCACACATGGAGATTTAAGAGAGTTTGGTCTGTCCTTTGGCACATCCCCTAGTGAGAACTAAGGCAGGCGTTGCACTTCATAGCTATTATTAATACATTCGCAAACAGTATATCATGTCCCCAGGCTTGATGCATTGAGAAGCCTGCCTTAGCCTTGTGTCTTTACTATGGTCTCTCATCATTGAGCAGAAGCACGTCCTTCTCACTAAATTCTCACCCAGGTTCTCTGGTGGGGTTGCCAGTGCTAGTCGCATTCAGCTGAACTACAAAACCTGTTTTAGTTTTTTGCTGCTCTGTATTTTTTTTAGTTAGAAAGACGGAAAGCCATTGGTCAGGTGTTAAGCCTCACAAAGAGGAACTAACAAACTGAGCTCTGAAGAATGTCTTGACTGTTATGCATTGTCAATCATACCTTGTCCTTGTTGTCCTAATAGACAAACCCTATGTCCTCGTAGAGGACATCTACAGTGTTGGTTACTCCATAAAGGTGGTGCAAAGTGTGACTGGTGATAAGGAATGTGGTAATGTCAGTTGTGCACACAGAACTTGTACTTGTTTGCAATACAATACCTTATAACCTCTACAGAACTTCTAGTTTTTATTGTGAGTTTTTTCAGGCTACTAACATGAAGGGGTCTGCAAAATCTCCATGTCACTGAACTCGCTGACATAAGACAGCGACTCACAGCAGTGGAGGCCCAACAGAACAATCTCCAATCAATGTGTAACGGATGAGCAGTCTGCAGGACTTAGCTGGAGGCAGATTCTCAGAGGTTGATAAAGGTTTGAAGCACATTTAGAGCAAAGTTTTCCAGTTTTCTCAGCACCAGGGGGAGTCATCATAAAGCTGATTCAGAAAAGCCCTAGGCTGGAAGTGGAACTTGCTGAAATTAGTGATTGTCAAAAATCGTATACACACATATGCACACACTAAATCAGACACCACATTAAATTATCCTTTTGCCTTTTGTTTGTACAACTCCACAGTAAATGGCAATATTTCATGCAGCTATGCAGACTGCTCAGACTGAAATGACTTGCACCAGTAAGTCTAATCAGTTTATATGTGTTTGAGGAGGACTGTATGAGTTCTGTGATGAGTTATTGTTTTTAGGTGAGATCGGAATTAACAAACTTGTAGTAACTAAGCTATGTGATCGTCACATTTTTGGACATACAAACTATGGTCTATAATTTGATATGCAGAGACTGTGCAGAGCTGCAGTGACCAGTTAAAATGTCTGTGTAAATAGGGAGTAACTGTTTGGCACAGTACTTTGTGGAGGGTGATGCATTTTTTGGTGCAGATGCATAATACTGTTGGTACTGATCTTTTACACTTCATCATGATTGAGATGGAGTGGTAATGGAACATTTTTGTCAAGGCATGTGAAGAGGTGTGGGGAACCAAGGGAAACTTGAAGTCACAAGGGGACAGGAGTCAGGAGTGAGCCTTGACTGTTAAACCTGCAGCAAAACGCCAGGCCAGCGGTCGCTAATTTATGGAATGGTGGGGTATTTTTATGAAGACCTGAAAAAGTCATATATTAAAATTAGTCCCTCAGCTTCAGTGTGCGACTGTTTGGCTTCTTTAATTCATCTCCTCTGTTTGTACTAGTACATTTTTGTACCAATAATGCAGAACTTTCCATTATCCATCCAAGTAAGACAATGATCACATAATGATCACCAGTCCATGTGTGACTTTAGTGTGGGGAAACCACCACAGAAGAAAAGATATGGAGAGTTGGGTTTTGTGGATTTAGAACTGAAATTGCTTTTGTAAAAAAAAAAATGTGTAAGCATCCATCTCCCTGGGTTGGTGACCTGTCATTAAGGAAGAAATGTAAAGGAAGAGCCTGAAATGGTCCCAAGTATAATTTCAAATGTGAAGATTTCACTTTTGATTCTCAACACATAAACCATACAGACACTTTGGGACGTACAATGAGTTAATGTGTTTTGGCCTCCCTGTTCAGATACAACCTGTGGCTTCTGTGCTCGCATGGCAGGTCAGATATTCAGCCACAGTGAAGAACTCACACTGACTGTTGACATGAGGCTTATGAATGGCGTGAGAAAGGACACAGACTATCTGTATTTTGAGAGGAGGACTGTATGTTCTGTTATTAAACTGATTAGCTTTGAGATATCTTTCTTCACCTGGACCAAACAAACAAAAACTTTATGTTACGGGCCAAGTGCCACGGTAACAAAAATGTTGTAGAATGTAGACATGAACATTTACATCTATAATTGCACTTTTTTCTTGAGCAATGTGGGACATACAGGGGAGTATAATGGTTCTCTTCCCAAATAATGTAAATGTAGTTTCAGTTGCAAAGAAAGATGATTACTTTCAAATTATTTACTGAGCAATGATGAGTGACTGAAACATGTGTTAACAAAATGGTTTTTATGCTAGAGACACAGATGCTGACAGAACTGACAAATATGTTATATGACACTATATGACAATATGAGGTGCATTTAAAGTGCTTTATTGCAGCATGTTTAACATTGAACATGTGACTAGCTTGCACTGTGGGGTGTTTATGAGGGTATGTAGCCAGCTCCATTTTTGAACAACCATGGCAGACTCATCTATGTTCCAAAACGAAACAAAAGTCCTTCCTGGGACCTCATACCCTTTAGAATCTTAGCTTTCTCGTTATGCTGACACTCCCTCAATATTGCTCCCTTTCCTCAATGTGTGTTAAAAGCTGGTGTACGTATGTATTTGTGTTCTCGTTTCAATTACATGGAGTGCAGTAGAATATTTTCCTCTGAATTGTATTGTATATACTTATATACAAAAAATATAAAAAACTCTAGAAAAGTACAGGTAATTCAAGATTTTACTTAAGATTTTAAGCACGTCATAACACGGGGATTCCTCCAGTAAAAGAGAGCTGGACCCACAGTATCAGGGATGGGCAGCATGCGCCTCTGATGATGTACTGGGTCGAGGCGGAGCTTGATGAACCATCGCTGAAGCCACCTCATTTGAAGGAGGCCGAGGGAACCCACCGAATGAGCCACCCCCATCAAACCCAAGCTTTGTGCCTGTTAGCAGCAGCTTGTGCAGCTCTGTCTGGAGAGCATGCACCTGTGCTGGGGATGAAAGGTAAGTCTCCAGCATGCCAGAAAAACCCGGCAGGGGGGGCGGCGAACCCCCTGCGAATTAACCTGTCCATCCACCTGTCCATGGAGCATAGCTTCCGCCACCTGGGATAACGTGCTGAGAGCATGCAAGCTATCATATGTTGCCCCGCTGTCATACAGCCCATAATCCATCATTCAGCCCTTTCCGCCGCTGCGATAGAAAGGGATTCCCAACTCGAATGGGGGAGGGGCCGCAAAAGACCGTGACGGTGGTCATAGGGAGAGAAGGAGACTGTTGGGGAACATAGGCCTAACCTGAACACCAATTATGTTGGGGATAAACACCAAACAAAAGGCACCAATAAGGTTGGTTTATGCCGATTATAACTTTGGTTATTAGCTAAATTATTATCAATTATTCATGATAATTGATAATAATAAATATTTTAATAACTAAATTTGATAACGGGGCACCACCCTGTTTCCAGGGACCAATAACCAAATTGAATAAATCTGTCTAAATGAAGGGGTAAGATTCGTCACTGGCCATCTTTACTCAGCTGGGGTTGCACCACTGTACACAAACAATCAGGGACAATGACCACTTAAAATATAACAAACTTGATTTAATTGATTCAGTACTGATTAACAATCAAGCTGGCTCAATTAAACAAGGCACATTAACTTTAACTAATGTGTGGGTGTTGTAGCTGTCCTAATACATATACGTATACCGGAGTATGTGTATATGTGTGTGTGTGTAATGGCGGGCAAGACCGCACTGTAATCTAGGTAAGTGTGGCTGTGTAAGAGAATTGCCAAAATGGCGGATAAGATCGCGGGTGATCTCTCGCCCACCTCTGAGGTGTGGTCAACAAAGCAATTCAAGATGGCGCCTGGGACAGGACCCAGCCGAAACAGCAGGGATAACTCCCGCTCTAGGAGGGAGGTGAGCACACCTTTTCCGGTGGAGCATGGACAAAATCACAACCCTGGTTATGTAAATTTAGCTCGCCCCGGCTAACAGAGACATCGTGTGTGAAAGTCCCCCTTTTACACACTTCTCCCTGCACATTGTGGGAGAAGTGTGTGAAAGAGGGAAAACCGATAGCTCTCTTTAGTGAGATTTTCATTGTTTTATTGCAAATCATTATTTTAGCAGAATATACCACACCACAGTGCACTGATGCAACCTGTTGGCGCCAGCCTGTCTTTGTATGCGGGTGCACCAGGACGCCTCCCCACTCTGATGACACACTCTGAAGCCTCCTGCAGCAGCTGACCTATTGCTGGAAGCTGTGTGGATGATGGCAGAAATGCACGTTCCCGCGTAGGATGTCCTTCCGGGCCGGCCTGCATTGGCTCCTCAGCGGAGAGAGTATACAGTAGCATACAAAGGAGACAGACTTGTCTGAGTCCGGGTCCAGACTAAGCTGGATCTCAGGAGGTGTGGAGGAGGCTGGGGCGGGGGGAATGGCATCCTCGGAGTCTTCCTTGCACACAGTGAGGAGACTAGAGCAGGATGCCTCCCCACTCTGATAACACACTCTGAAGCCTTCAGCTACACGACATCACCAACAGCCGTGTGTGGCCACACCTCCCGGCAGCTGAGGAGATGATTTTGGGCAGCTCCTCCTGACCTATCGCTGGATGCACGTTCCCGCGTAGGATGTCCTTCCGGGCCAGGAAAGTGTGCAGCGGCGAACTAGCAGGGGAAGGAGGTCATCTTAGCTCTTCCAGAAGTTCTCTAGTGCTGGCTGAACGAAAGAAAGGGAAGATCCTGCCTGAGCCATTGCTTTATATGTGATGCACGTGGATGTGTAAGAGGACACTCGGTTTGGTCAGATGAAAGGACCCACTCCAGGTAGGCACTGATAATTTTCTCTTTAGCTGCTGGCGACAGGAGGGATGAGACCCATAGACCAAAAGCCCAGGGGGCTGCACACCGATGAAACAGAACTGGAAGAGCACATGTGGGAAAAAGTCCATCTATGTCTTTGATTCTGTGTTTTGATGTTTTAATGGGGGGTGGAATGGTGGAGTAATAGTTAGGACTGCTGCCTCACAGCTAAAAGGGCCTGACTTTGAATCCACTGGTCATCCAGGTGTTTTTCTGTGTGGGGTTGGCATGTTCTCCCACTATTCACAATTCTCACAGGGCAGGGGTAGACAAACCTGGTCATAGAGAGCTGCAGCCCTGCTTGTTTTCCAGCTATCCTTCCCTTTCCCACTGTTGATCACCTGGATCATGTGTGTTCAGCCAGTCAGGAGCTGTAAGTGAGTTGGAAAACAAGCAGAGGTGTGGCTCTCTAGGAGCAGGGTTGCCTATCCCTTCACAGGGGGAATGATATGACACACAGGAGAAGACACTCCATTATAGACTTTGTGCTAGGGGGCTCGCAGTATAAATCTGGGTGTGTGACACTTGCGTTCTTGCATGGATCTCAATAGGGTAAAATCGTCTCTAGATACATTCAGGGTTCTAGTGCATGATTAAAGCAGCTTATTGTATTGCTGTAATGCTGCTGTACAAAGTAACTGTCATCAGATAATAGCTAAGATAGAGCTATAAGGAGCAAAGTTGTGGTTACAGTCTTGTTTGTTTTGTTTCTCTGTGTTTAAATGTAATAACGGGACACCACCCTGTTTCCAGGGACCAATAACCAAATTAAATAGTCAAATTGAAAGGTTGAGATTCGCCAGTGGCCGTCTTTACTTAGCTGGTGTTGCACTATTGTACACAAACAATCACAGACATTGACGAGTTAAACTATAACAACTTTATTCAACAGATTCAGCAATGACCAACAATCAAAGTTGTTTCAAATTAAATAAGGCACACTATAATTCTAATTCTATAATTTTTTATCCTGTTTGACTGACTGTGATCCTGACAGTGTTCTGCCTCTGATTTTCTGCACCAGCGTTTCCCCTTTGGGTAACATGAGTATTTTTTTAAGGTTATGTCTGACCTACCTTCTGTCTCTGGATATTGAATATTGGAATTCAGATTTTGATGTTTAAAGCGACTTGCCCTGTGGTTTGGAATTGAATTTACATGTATGGAGTGTAATCTTTCTGACTTTAGAAGAGGCCATGTTTTGGCTAAATTAGTTATTATGTGTTTTTTCCACTAAATGCAGTGCTTGTGTAAACTACTCACCTGTCTCCACTTGTCTTTCCAGTGACAAAGACACAAGGTCTGTGGCTTCACCATGTTGCCATTACACAACTTAAACTTTGTCATCTTATTTAATTTTAAACTTTAGCTCCACCTGTCACATGTTGCATGATCTGAGACAAAATGCTGTATGTTGAGAATATAATGGTGAAAATTCCATTAAATAACATCTGAAATTCTGAACTTTCATCATTTCCTCATTTACCTTTTATCCTATCTTAAATGGACCATAGTCTAATTTATGCAACACCACAGACACACCTACAGCATATGACAAGGATTGATTTTACAACTTCATATTGTTCAATTTATTATACTAAAAGGCTGCTGTTACATATAAATTGCTTTAGCATTTTTATTTGCAAGTTGCACACAATGATGTTGCTAACCAATGATGTCATTCTCTAGGTTTGAACTTTTCCCACTTTGCTTTTTCTTGTGTTATGCTAATTGTGACAACATGGTGTTGTGCATTGTGCATTGTGTGTAACATGGAAATAGTGACTAGCCAGGTACAATGACTTCAGATCAGAAGTAGGCCTATGAGGCCAGCTGATATTTATCATTGTTGTAGCCCAGACTGGCCACTCCTTTGGCTGCTTACTCTAGCGGCATTGGTAGCGGGTTGTCCTCTCTGCCTGTCGCTTGTCGAAAGCATAGAACGGTACGGTACGCTATTTATCTGTATTCTGTCCATGGAGGCCCGTTTGCCCCACGAACCAGATATGTAACTTTTACCATAGGGACTGACCTTAGTCATGAGGGGTCACTGATGTTGGTAATCAAACCCCCCTTATTCAGTGCTTTGTCCAATAGAAAAAGAGCCAATGCCTAAGACAAGAAAGATTTTTAATCACCTGACTGTACCATTAACTGATAGCGATGACATTACATTGACTTAAAGAACATCTATTTCCTGTAGATTTAACCATCTGCTGCTATTTGTCTAACCTGTATCATAATCATAAATCATGTTTTCACATTGAACTTTAAAGATTTATATTATGATTATATTATGGAGACTTGCTTTTGTTGCCAAAAGGAGGGCGATTCCCTAGACTGTGAATGTTTAAGCAGATTAAT
>OMLM01020712.1:212268-244158 GCA_900302695.1 Helostoma temminkii | reverse complement strand
TTTTCCCCCCCCAGCCACACCTAATTGAACAACCATCTGCCAAAGTAATTAGTAACTGAAAATGTGAAATGCATGTGGTCAGGTAAAAGCACAATACTTTCCTCTGAACTGCAGTAGAGTAAAAGCATAACTAGCATAAAATGGAAGGGATCAGGTAGGGTGGACGGGGTTGGTTGACATACTTTTGTTTTTATAGATCCCTCAAAAACTGTAACCTAAACACATTAACTTTCACTGTGTAGTGAAAGGATGAAGTGTCAGCTAAGAATGGAGTGACTTGACTTTCCTTAAGCTTATTCTGTTAAAAAAATATTCACTTTTAAATACATTTTGTGTATTTGTGACAACCATCCTTCATGCTTTTAATTGGTAATAACTGTTTTATTATGAGCTTATTGTCTTAAAAACACAGTGGAACATTCAAAGACCTGCTCCATGCAGCTGCTGCTATCATCAAATATTTGAAAATAAAAATCAATACAAAATTTCATCAGTGTAAGATTTTTCTAAAATGTCACAATAGTAGCTAGCAGGCTTCAGCTGAAACATAAAAGTAGTTATAAGTAGTGCTATATAAGCTTTGTAAAATCACACACAGGCAAATTTCTCCTGCCACATCAGCTCAAGTGAAAGACAAGTGTCTGAGTAAAAATATATATTATAGATGCAATCCACAGGAAGTTGCACCAAAAGATGAAAAATACTGTTTAAGAAAACGAGACAATATTGCACACTTAAGAAATATGCAAATGAAGTACATATTATGTTGCACAGGGTGAATGAACTGTACAAATATGATTATAGGATCTGCAGTGTGCAGACCAGTTGTTAAAAATAGATTTAGTTCATTAGTGTACTGTCCTCACTTGTTCCCCACCTTTCCCTTCTTCATACATTCTTGCTGTTATTCTTCTCCAGCTGCTTCTCCTGTTTCATCTTATAGCAGCCTTTGCTTCTTCTAATCTCCTGCCTCCAGCTGGACTCTCATAGCTTCTCTTTATCCCCCCCAACCAAACACCCTGTTCTTCTCATTGAGCAGGGTTTTTATCTCGGGTCACCCATGGTTTGTTGTTGGGAAAACGCTTGCTGGAAGGTACAATGTTCTCCAAACAAAAGTTAATATAATCCATGACTCAGCGGGTCAGGCTGTCAGTGTCCTCCCCATGTGGGCTACACAGAGTGTCCCAGTCTATTTTTTTCAAAACTGTCTGTGTTTCACTATTCACATAAAACATTACTCTCCCTCCCTTCATCCTAACACATTTCATTGATTTCCTGTTCACCCAAACAAGCTGGAAGCTGTCCAGAGTTACCAGTTGTCAAGACCAGTCCAGTCCAGTCAAGACTTCAGAATCAGCTTTATTCGCCAAGTTTGCACAGGACAACCAAGGAATTAGATGTGGTCTGACTCTGTCTTTTTGTTCCCTCTTGTGGCTTTGTACATTAATTATTTACGTATTTATTATGGTTATTTACATAAATTCACAGCACACAATATCAGACTCATGTTTATTGCACCTTCATGGTTATTGCACTGACTCATTGTTCTGTGAGTGGAGAGTTCAGTTCAGACACGGCCTGGGGGAAGAAGCTGGCTCTGTCTGGTGGTTCTGGTGGCTTTAGCTCTGTGGCGCCTGCCTGAGGGGAGGAGCCTAAACAGTTTGTGTGCGGGGTGTGTGGGGTCAGCAGTGATACTGACAGCCCGTTTCCTGAGTCTGGCCTGGTACAGGTGTTGGATGGAAGGAAGCTCAGTCCCAATGATCTTCTCTGCTGACCGGCCACCCGCTGCAGTCTGTGCCTGTCCTGCTTGGTGGCTGAACCAAACCACACAGTGATGGAGGTGCAGAGGACAGACTGGACGATGGCAGTGTAGAACATGGTCAGTAGCTCCTGGGGCAGATTGAACTTCCTGAGCTGTCTCAGGAAGTACAACCTCTGGTGGGACTTTTTCCGGACAATGTCTATGTGGGGGGACCACTTCAGGTCCCATGAGATTGTGGATCCTAGAAACCTGAAAGAGTCCACGGTAGATAGATGGTAGATGTTGCAGCTTCCTTGCCGTGAGTGGCTGCAAAAAAATAAAACAAAAACACTAAAAACATCAAAAAAGTAGATAGTACTGAAGAGCGGAGGGCCAAGGCTGCCATCTGCGCCGCCATCTTGGAAGACCAAGATGCGCTAACCCCCATTCAGGGTTAGCACAGTAGCTTTTCCGTTATATTAGGGAGAGATTTTACATCTGACATGATGACAGATGGCAAATATGATTTATACCGTCTCTTCTGTTCCTGATGCTTCACTCCAGCTCCGCAGCCCCTTGAAATGAAGCTCAATATATTTCATGGCCTCTTCGAGAGAGAAAGAGAAGGACGGAAGGAAGGAAGGAAGGAAGGAACTGGAGCTGGTTCCACAGTAGAGGAGCTTGATAGCTAAAGGCTCTGCCTCCCATTCTACATTTGGAAACTCTGGGAACCACAAGTAGACCTGCACTCTGAGAACGAAGTGTTCTGCTGGGATGATATGTTACTATGAGGTCTTTAAGATATGAAGGGGCTTGATCATTACGCGCTTTATATGTGAGGAGAAGGTTTTTAAATTATATCCTGGATTTTACAGGGAGCCAATGGAGGGAAGCTAATGTAGGAGAAATATGATCTCTCTTACTAATTCCAGTCAGAACTCTGGCTGCAGCATTTTGGATCAGCTGGAGGCTTTTTAGGGAGATACTGGGACATCCTATTAGAAGGGAATTACAGTAGTCCAGTCTAGAAGTAACAAATGCATGGACTAGTTTTTCAGCATCACTTTGAGACTGGATGGTTCTAATTTTAGAGATATTCCTCAGGTGGAAGAAGGCAGTTCTAGAAATTTCTTTAATATGAGTTAAAGGAGATATCCTGGTCAAAGATAACGCCAAGATTCCTCACAGTAGTGCTATGGATTTAGACTGCTCCCTTGATACACTGAGCTCCTCTCCTCTACTGTATTCTCTCTATTTATTTGCCACCACTGTGTCGTTAACTTTGTTTTGTTTTTGTTGTGCTTCTTCCTCTGTCTCCCTCTCTCTGTAGGTATCCCTAGCCTTAAAGCTGTATTTATCCAGTGTGTAGTTTTCAGCCATACCAACCTCTTGTCTTGTCTGCTTGTTTTGTTGTTGTTTAGTCTCTACTTTTTCCTCTCCACTGTCTCTTAGTGCTGCTGAAAATGGATTTGATGGGTTTCTATATAGGTATATAGTTTTCTTATATTGTGTAAGCAGGTAGGTGACATGTTTTTGACTCTGGGGGGGAAAAGGCCTACTATTGTATGTTGGATGTAAAATACTTTCTTGCATTGGTATTCTGTTAATAGTAGTGATATTAAAGTGCTGTCCATTGGTCAGCAGTGACATATGTGTGACTATCAAGGTGACGCTGGTAACCACAGCACAGATGGCATGACAGTAGAATTACACATGAAATCCTGTTCACAAACTTCATTCACCGCCACAGTTAATTTTCAGGCTGGTGCTTTCCTAAGAAGAGAGGGTTGACTGAACATTGACAGAGGAGCCTGTTGTGTACTGCTGCACAGCTCAGACGTTCACCAATTTACGTTTCTTTCTCTGCAGAGGATGTTGACAGTGCCGGATTATGTCAGAGAGTTGGTGCATGAACATAAGTGACAAGTGCTTAGCCCATGAGGAGGAGCAGCACTAACAATACATTTAGTTGCTTAAAAGGTTAAAAGTTGCTTTTTGTAGCTGTGAAGACTTGCATCACTGACATTTTAAACAACCAAGAGAGAACAGAGGGAAAAATCAGCAGAGTGAAGATGAGATAAAAGAGTGATGAAGGGATTGCAGCTGCAGATGAGTAGCAGTGATCAGAATAAAGCAGAGCTCAGTTGAAGTGCCAGTCTTGACAGCACTTCTCTTATCCTGTGCTTCTCAATGTTTGTGAGCAGTGAAACTTTTTTTGGCTGAGGCTGTTGAGAAGAGGGGCTGTGAAGCTCTCTCTGACCTAGGGTTGTCACAAGTTGATACCAAAATTCTAAAAATGTGACCACACTGTGTTGTCAAAGATACCGCAATTGCTAAATTTATTATTTATATATATTATTAGCAAATGACCTTACAAGTGTAGTCTGACATTAGATACTAAGAAGAAGGTTAATGCTAGTGCAGGTGCAGCAACAGGTCCACCAGACCTCAAAGAACATGGGAAAAAACACTGTCATGTGGATCCATTTTGTGTTTAAGTTAGATGACTAGGGACAAGTTATGGGCAACGTTAACAAAAGCTCCACGAATTGTCTCAGCTTTTTTTTTTTTTTTTTTTTTTTTAAGGAAATGCTTCACACTGAGCTAAAGCTAAGCATCTCAGTGTTTCAGTTGTTACATTTTTATTGACATGTTAATTTGTTTTGTGTCTCGAAATGTTAACATCAGTCTGTGAACTGCTATGCAGCTGTATCTATTGTAGTAATGCTCCATGAACATCAACACAGGCTAATGTTAGCTTGTTTAGGCTAACCAAGTGACATTTAATAACATTAACTGGGTGCTGCTCACCATTTTTGATCATTAAGCAGTTTATTTATTTAAATAAGGAGAGGTCAGTTGAGCGGTTAAAAAAAACATTACTTAGTTGAACAAAAAGAACATTTGGCAGTTAGACCCAATAATGGAACAGCCTTGCAAATCCTAGGTCAGCGAGGATAGGTAAAAGATGAATTCCCAGGGTCTAGATGGAACTGTGGTTTGATGCCTGGGGAATCCTGTGCACCCCATTACCACCTTGCACGAGCATAGGTCTGAAAGGCAGAATGACAGTACAAGGTGATATTTATCCCCCTAAGATCGATGGATGCAGGGTGAACAATTTTTAAGATGGAATACTTTAAGGTAAAAAAGTAGTCCAAAATGGCCACATGTACCCTAGACCCCAGACGGTTAAAGAATGATTGATTGAACTGATTGGCTTAAGAAAGCTGGGAAGAAAGGAAAGAACAAACTGATTGAAAGGAGTTTTGACAGCATGGGAAGGTGGAAATTTAGGAGGGAGTCCCAACAGAAGTCGGTGTAAAAGATCTTCCTCACTGAACTTTCACCAAAACTCCATTTCAGTATTTTTGCTGTAGTATCAAAATTGGTATGTAGTATGGAAGAATTTCAGTGGTACTGGTACCAACCATATTTCTGGTATTGTAACATCCCTACTCTGACCTGCTCTCAAATGTTATCTTATCAGCTGAGTCACATCTTTACTGCTGAGCAAAGATGAGTATAAGCAGCCAGATGGACTTTAGTTAATCTCTAGTCAATAGATCTGCCTCTTCTACACACACAAGCACACAATGTTTCCTATATATTTCTTTTGTGAACATCTCTGCAGTGACTGACTAGATCGGGAAATGGATGCCTTTATTTATTTGTCTCCATTTTTTTATTGTAAATGCTCACAACTAAGGTTTGGCTTAAACTTCAACTGATTTTAGCATTTTTTGGCTCTTTGATTTTTAGGCACTATTTTCATTACCAGTGTAGATTTGGATCCATCTATGTTTTCTTTAAAAGTATGACCCAACTACTGCATTAATGTTTATATCATGTGACATGGTTTGTTTACAGCCAGTGTGACCATCTGACTTCTTTGTATGACTGTTTACCAAAGTCTCAGCCTGCCAATCTAAGCTCACATTTTTTCACTGACACATTTAAGGAGAATTGAAACTAAATATTTTCTATCTTAACATTTTTGTGTCTTGACTGAAAATGACTGTCACAGGATTTGTTCTCAATGACATAATGCTACATATGTTCTTTAATTTAAATATTTTGACTATGTTTAAATATATTGCTGATATCGGCACAAATTACACCCCCTGCTCATTACCCCTCTGTCACATCCACATGTTCAGCTGTCCTGAATTGGTTTCACTCTCTATCTCCTGAGAATAACTATTAGTCATTGGAAGCCAACAACTTACCCTCTAGACATGGTCCCTTCCGTCTTATTAAGAAAGTCTTCGATACATTTGGTCTAGTATTCTGAGTATAATTAATCATTGCTCGGAGACAGATGTTGTCCCAGTTTATTTTATAATGCTGTACTGCAGTTTCTTTAAAACAAAAATGTATCTGGACCCCAAAGTTCTCTAGAATTTCAGATCCATATCTAAATTTTCTCTGGAGATCTGGAGAGTTTTCCTTCATTTGCAGACATTCCTCAATGAAAATGCCAATTTTGAAGCATTTCAGTCTGATTGTAAAGCTCATCGCAGAACATAATCCGCACAGTTATGCTAAAAATTACACAAATTAAGCACTCAACAGCCAATCTGAACGAATCAGACCATTTGTGTGGTACAAAGCAGAGACTTGGACTGTGTTCAGACCCAAGAACAAAATACAAAAACACAAATTAACAGAATACACCTCAATGAAACAATCCTTCCCAACACCAAGAACTAGTAGTCTGACATGATTTCACAGCATCTTTATACTGTACAGAAACACTTTCTGTTCAAAGGCTAAACACGGCGGGGTGGGTCCCTACCACACATAGCTTCCCTCACCAACGGTGCCGGTCACAATTGCCATACCCACAATGCAACATGTCCCAAACAACCAATCAGACCCAGCCATTCAGAACAAGGCAGAACAAGGAACGTAATACAGATTATACAATAAACATGGCAATTCTCTGCATCCCATGCAATAAGCAATAACTACACACTGCTGTTAAACAAATCTAATAAATGATACACTGATTTTTATCTTTAGAAAAAGCTTTTCTATAGTTTATATATACCTTTTTTGTGAAGTTTTGGGGTTGTGGGTGTCAGTTTTTACATTTGACAAATGAGCAGAGTAGCTGGAGAGACTTCTTGACTACAGCTTGTGAAAAATGAACTGAATTCAAAGTATGAAATTGCCAGTACAATGATTTATGTACAAATCAGCCAGAGGTACTGAAAAACTTTCCAAGATCACTCTGGCCTAATTTAAGCCTGCGTAGTTTTAATAAGAACACAAACACCCTCCTTTTTTAGTGGCATACACAAATTTTTTTACAAACACACACTAACACTCACACACATGCCAATGTGCTTGAAGCACTTTACATGGCATAAAAATAGAGAAATGGATGGGAATGCTGCATTTTGTTTTAAATCTCAAAGGCACAAAAAGTCTTTTATCTTCTGAAGGTTTTTTTTTTTTTGTATTATAACTTTTTGAAATTCAAAGCTGAACCTTGGATTTAGGACAGCTGTGCAGAGCTCTTCTGTTTGTTGATTCAGTCACTAAGTTAAGGGAACGTTAGTTTGTCAAAGTGACATCTGTGCAGAACAGGACACGAGAATATTCACATTCTTTAAGGTTTCTCAAAGGTGACTCTTCTTGTCTTATGACCCTGTTGAAATCCAAATGCATTCTTATTATATCTTGCTGACCTCCACCTTAGTGGCCTTGCAAGCACCAGATGAAACTGATTCATGAACCTTTATCAAAGCACAAAATGGAAAAAGCAGCAATGTCAATGTCTTTGTTGTAGCAGATATTTCAGGGCACCACAGGATTTGGTGAGTTTGATTACACCTGTACTTCACAGCCTGAGGTGTCTGATATAAGAGAAAAAAAAGCAATGGTTATATCAAGTACTGCATAAATAACAGTTTCATTAAATAAAGAATCTAGTACAAACTTTATACAAACAAGCTTTGAACATTTTTAAAATTTTTAAACCTTTGCTACTGGTTCGTAGAATGATTTTGTGACATAACTTAAAATATCCCACCTCCATCCCTGAGCTGAAAGACATACATACATTTCCTGTCCTAAAAATAAAAAATGTGCTGTTTCAATGAATAAACAAACAGAAAATTCATAAATGATAAAAGTTATCTCAGAAGCAGCGCTCTTATCCGCCACCTCAGAAAGCTTAATCTTATTTCCACACTTCTGTTTCCTGTTGTTCTGCCTCCTCAGAATCAACCAGTGAGAAGTTATGAAGAGGCCAACAGGAGAGGGAGGGAGTGGGAGAGCTAAAAAGACAGACGTTTGAGTCACCATGCACAGTGCCAATGCAGACTCTTCAAAGACTACCTGCTGATGCCTTGGCATGTGTGGTCAGCCTAAAGGTCGGAGGAGCCGAAGTGTACTACTAGGACTAAGAAGGTGAGGCCACTGAACATTGTCACGCCTTTGAAATTTACCTGCACAGAGTCAAGTCTTAATTTTTACCCTAAGGTTTCCTGATGTCCAGCCAGTTTGATCATATTCTATCAGACTGTTAAATAACACTAGCAACTAAAAAGAATCATGTAGTACCTGTGAGGACAGCAACAGAGGTTAATGTTTTATAAAACACTTTCCTTTAACAGAAAATGAAAATTTATAACTGTGGTCATATTTCCTTGTGATTCTCTAATCTGTTAAAATCATAGTCTCTGTGGCCACTTGGAGCTCAGAAGATTGTGGCTGCTTTGTTACAGTTTTTATCACATTGCTTTAGTGAACTGTCTGAACAATCACCTAAAGCAGACGTCACTTTCTGGGTTGTTTCAGTAGAACATACTGATGTGGAGAGGTTCTGACGATTCTTGGTAAACAAAACTTACCACTTCTGTCTTTTAGATGTTTTAATTGTACTAAACTTGGAGCATCTTGACTTACTGCCTTCTGGCAAACATCCAGTTACTGACTTGAATCGGAGTAGACCTTCAGATCAGGAGTTGGTCTCCTAGTTTCAGAAGTTGTGATTATTCTACATTAAGCAGTGTTCTAAGTTTTTAATAGCCAGCCTTAGTTCGATTGAACAGACCCATCAGATTTATCTCTGCAGTGTGTGGAGAGGGAGGAACAACAACAGCAGCTAATAAAGTAAACATTATTCTGAGCTCCAGCAGCAATGCGGTATTTAGAGCTCATTTCTCTGTGGCAATAATCATAAACACAAATACTTAATTAGGAAAACACCAACTAAAGTTTCTTGATGGTAAGAAGATAGACATGTGACAGTCTCATCCCACAGCTACTTAGGAAATAAACAGTCTGGTGCTAATGATGTACTGTAGGAAATATTTATTACACAGTCCATCCAAGTGTTTGTGGGAAATGCTCAGCATTGCAAATGAGGATTGTCACTGTGATGCAATACTGTGTGGTTGATGCTTTAATACTTGGAAACCACAAGAAATTAGAGCTGCATTTGCAGGTGTGTTCAAAATGACTACAATGAGAATCAGAGAAGCAGATGTAGAAGCTCAGCAGGGCAGCTTAACCTTTCAGCTAAAAGTCTTGTAACAGAAACGGACAGTATCTGCTAGACACTAGATCCAAAAGGACTCCAGATGAATTATAGAATTGCTCTGGCTCTGTTGGATTAGGAATCAAAGAAGTCAAAATGGTTAAAACTATATTAGGTGATACGTCAGAACTTGAGTTTTTAATCTTATTTGGAGGTAGCCTTAAAACTAGAAGCAATTTAGATTATACTGCACTATAGACTTGAAGACTTTCCTTAGGCCAGTTGTTTATTAAAGCAATAAACCAGTGGCTCTATGTTAACCAGCACAATGTCTGACTCACAACTCCCATATATCTCTTGGAATAAACTATAAATCAACATGAAAGTATGTTGCTGTTGTAAGGAATCAACGCTCCTGTTGTTCTTGTGCCTAGATTGCACAAGAAGGTTTCTCCCGTAAGTATGAGGAGGGACAACGCTGCCTTGCTGCCCCACATGCCCATTTAGAATTTATATCTAGGTCTGGACTTTTTAGTTATTGATTAAGTTTTAGATTAACTTTTTTTGTCTGGACATTTTTTTTCTGTTTAATTAGGATGGGATTGGGAGATTCCCTCTTTTATTCTATTTGAATCTTGGTAGAATAAATTGTTTTAATGATGCCTGGTTGTTGCCCTTCCTTTTAGGAGGTTTTCTCCCACCTAATTTTAAAACAACCTTTGGCTTAATTGGTCTTTTTTATTTGTGTTTTCACCACTGGCATAGTTGGCTACATTTTCTTTTCTTTTTTTCTTATTTAGTACTTATTTCTAAATTATTTACTTATTAAGGTGTCACAGTGCCACACTACCAATGAGCCTGATTGCCTTTACCTGTTCCAAAACCTGTAAGCAGCACCTCTACTACTACTAGCCTCTACTCTTCTACTCCTTATGACTGCCATCTTGTCCCAGCCCACATCTGTGAACTCACCTGGAACCTGTGATTCCCCTCAGTTCCTGTTTGCTCATACTTACCTCATGCAGCCATTGTTGCTATCTCACCAAGTCTTGCTTACTTGGTGGCATATTTAATGTACCTGTCGCCTGGTACTTTAACAAACCTTGCTCACAACACTGGAGACACTGAACAAGTGCTCCCGTTTGGTGTGGAGGCTACATTTCTCCCACCAGAGATCCTGGCATGTAGTTGTAACATGTAGTAGTGAATTTGGTCACCTTTTACGCAGAAGATGATCAGTGACAGTATTTTTACAGAAATACCAGAGAGGACACAATTATTGCTGATTTGTAGCCCTAAGAGACCAGCTGACAGTTTTTTGTTTGAACATTGCAGTGCTTCAGTTCCCCCTTGACAACCTTTAGTAGTTTTTCAGGTCAGGCAAAAACCATGTAGATGGTGTTTGTTGTCTGCTGGGTATTGTTCAAAAGCATTTGGGCATTCACATGGTTGGGCCTGACAACCTCTGTGATGTTCTGACCAACCATTTGTTCACCCCCTTTAAACAGAAACTCACAACTATTTCTGTGTCTTCTGTTTGTAAAAACAAGTACGGCAGTATGAACACCTGCCTACCAGGAAATACAGTCCGAAAGTTTGTGCTGTTATCTCTCTTTGAACTATTTGTAGCTGATCTGAAAGGCCACATGTGAAAAGCCTGCAGACATAAAGTGGTGAGGCACAAACACTTTTGCCTTCAAGTGTGGTGATTTAATATGGCACACAAACTATTATTAAAGCTAATAGCTCAAGAGATTATAGTTTGGGAAGATGGTGCTGAGAGGCTAACACCAGCATGCATGCTCATAGTGACATTTCTAAGGCGCTTATCTTATCTTTACCACATTCAATTGGTGCATGCAGCAGGGTTAAACCTGTGTTATTGTTTTTAAAGATATAAAGTTCACTGAGTAATGTTGTGAGAACTGTCTGTGAATTTGTGTTGCTGTCATGTCACAAGCCTTGTCAGGGCTCCATACATTTCACATAGATGGCAGTGCTAGAAGTCTCTCAGATGATAGCACCACTTATGTAAAAGAATGTGTATTACCTGCAACTTTAATCAGTTGTTTACAGTATTGATGGAATCGTATGTCCAGACATAACAACTTTGCATGGGTTGCTTTGGTGACAATTTGCACTTACTGATATAAGGAAAATGGTGCTGTATCATCTCAGTTTTTAAGCAATAGACCTATCAAGCTGTGGTACATCACTCTTTTTTTGCACAAGAAAAACTGTGACGAAGACAACCGGCATACATGGCTATATTTTGTGCTGTAGTCATGGCCAGCTTTGCCTGCAGCAACAGAGTGGTTTTGCTTTCAGCTGTCTCTGGTAGTACAGAATCTGGTGTCACAAACATGGGAAGGATCCTGATTTGGATCACGGAGTCATCGAGCCTAATACCTAGGAACAGAAGCACAGCCAGTGGATGCAAGGATGCGAACAGATGTCAGTAGTAACACTACTGCTTTAAATATCTGTGCTGTCTGTTTTTGTCATTGCATTGTAATTAAGTGCAGCCGATGGACCAATAAATTAATGAAGAGAGAGTAAGTTGTTCACATTTGGCATAGCACTAAAGTTTGGGCTTGCATTAGGATAACATTTGACTATGAGACTATGGAAGGCTGCAAAGTACATTTGGTCTTGGTAGGGGTTGTTCCCTGGTATGATGCTGTCATTGCCTCTAGTTGGGTAAAGAAAGACACAAAAGATCATTTGAAATCTGATTTAAGTCGACAGTGTGTCCAGGCCTCCAAAATGTGGTTTAAATCCGATTTGAAAAAAAATCTGATTTCTTTGCTGTCCAGACATGGAAAAACTAATCTGGATATGCAAAGAAAATGGCAGTCTGAACAAGGCCTAAGTAACAGACAGTGCAGCCCTCTCGCCTGAGTTATATAATTTGTTCCTAATTTTTCATTTCATCATTTCATTCATTTAAGTTTTCAGCTTTGTGCTTGAAGTTAGTTGATGTAGTTATAAATTTCATACCACAATCACCTTTATCAACAAAATGCATTTAGTGTTTCCCCATCTAGTGTTTTTCTGTTCACAGACACAAGCAAAAAATGGCAAATAAACAAAAAATAGTTATACATAGCATTACAGATGATTGCCCCATCATGTGTGAGAGTGCATTTCACACTTTAAGGGCTCTGCAGGCCCAGCTATCTCTTAAATAACAGTTGAAAAATGAAATGTCTCAACACAGGGTGGATACGCTAATGCTCTAACTGCAATCGATACTTTACCAGTACAACCAGTAAACTGTTATACAAGCCATAGTAACATGGAGCAACAATACTCAAATCCTCTTCACCTTGACTTAACACAAAGTACTTGCTTTTCTTTCACTTTATAGATACATTACTACTATACATAATAGACATTATTGAGTTTATATATACTTTAATAGACCTTTTCATATGGTGATGAGACATTATTCATGAGAGTTTATATTAAATTACATTTACATTTAGTCATTAACAGACGCTTTTATCCAAAGCAACTTACAAGTGAGGTACAAAACAAGCGAAACTCTAAGTCAAGGAGAAAAAACTAAAGTAAAGCACTATCAGAAGAAGTGTGTTCGTTTTATGAGATATAAATGCATATATATATATTTTTTTTTTAATTAGTGCACGTTGATTAATTGGTGGGCCAACTTGAACACTTAGTGAAGTAGTTGTGGTTGTGTTAAAGTTCCATTCTGCCTTACTCTCTTTTTTTTCCTCCTCCCTTCATTCACTCTCTGAACTATGAAACATTTCAGTTTAATACCTTGATCACTGTCACAGCGCAGTGCTCAGATGTCCTGTGTTCATTAGATGCAGTAGTTGCGGTTGAACAATTTAATGTTGTGACTGTGGACTGAACTGTGCAGTTCTCTTCAAGTTAAAGTTAACCTGAGAGTTTCATATTTTTGATTACCGTCTTTCCACTGAACTCTGAGTCACTCTGCTCCATGACAGTGCAGAAGGATGTGTTTGTTTTAAATCCTGTGTAACATGAAATGGATGTGTTGATATTCGCTCTATGTTAACTGAATACAGTGATGCTGATGTTTGGAGCGAATGTTCCAAAAAACTACTGATAGTTTTCTTGCAACACCTGCACCTGTCTGCCTGGCATTTCTACAGTGATGTTAGAGCAACGAAACCTTTTTAATACCCATTTATTTGTAGTGGTGTTGCATTTGCGAATGATCCAGATTGCTTGAACAGCTCCTTGATAAGAATATTGGGATCTGGGTCTTGATGTTGTGCCCTAAATTGACTCTCCCCAGCCATGAATCCACTCATTTCTTCTTCACTTGAATATTAATAACTAGCCAGTCACCACAGGAAGAAGCTGTCAAAAAATAATTTGTCTATTGCTGTCAGTAAATGGACCACTAAGCAAGTACGGTGGTCAAACAAGATAAATAGTGACTGAATAGAAGGAGCGACTTTAGCAACAACACATTAACTAATCAGAAATGAAATATTGTTCTTGGGTTGGTTAATGGTGCTTATGTTCTAAAGCTCAATGAGGTTTTAATGCAAATCACTGACAGATCATGGGCAATACAAGTAATTTAGCACTGCTACTGATTGTTTTTGGCGTCTGTTTTACATATAACCTACTATCCTTACCCTCTGTTTAAAAAAAGGAAAAAGAATAAAATGAGCTGTTCTATTAAATGAACAGAACCACGAGAACTGGGTCTGTTCAAAGAGCTGTATTCCCATCGCTATTATATTGTAACCTTTGAAAAAAATCAGTTGCACCATAAAGATATTTGGTCAAAAATAATATGAAATAATATATAATATGGCAAAAAATACATGGCATTCCAGCCAAGACCTTTTGAGACAACTGACTGAAGCTAAAATGTAAAATGGCAATGAAGGGAAAGTCATAGGGTATCTGGATGTTATTTAAAAAAAAACAAACACTAATTGGAAATCTAATCAGAAAAGTATACAGTTTATGTTGCGTTTTTGTCTTAGATTGTTGACCCATTGTGTATTAGATGAATCGCACTATCACAGCTACAACTAAAAGACAAATTAAAACTACATTAACAACAACAAAAGTAAAAAAGAGCCTTAGGTTTAATCATAGCATGGCTTGAGATCCTGCTGACATGACTAATAGTTCAATTTAACACCTAAATACAATGTGTGGGAAGAAAAATGCAACAACAAGGAGGAAATGAATCATAACTCATTGCACAAAGATAAACAGTGACTGAATTAATAAAGTCTGTCTTGACACCTTCTTTATCTTTATATTTAGCTTTAACCAGTTGTTTTTTTTTTGTAAGGTTAAGACACAGTACATGCATCCAATATAAAACTTCAAAGTCTAAGGATTTGTTTGAAACGTTGGAGCCAGAAGTGCTCAGATGCACCACATGTTTGGTTAAGATGGTTATCCATCCATTTTTTTGGAACCGTTTAGTCCCCATAGTGGTCACGGGTGTGCTGGAGCCTATCCCAGCTGTCATACGGGCGAGAGGCGGGGTACATCCTGGACAGGTCGCCAGTTCATCGCCTGACTGCATGTCTTTGGACTGCGCCTGGATCGCAAGTCACTATCAACTCAAAATAGACAAAATGTATTGAAGTGACCGAAGCGTTAATGTGATTGTGCTTGTGCAGATACCATATGAGAAGACTTCTCTACTACTAACTGACCCTAACCCTTAACCCTAAGATGTTGGGAGCAGTGCACACTTCTCTGGGAAGACAAACACTTCACACTACAAATTATGTCAGCCCATCTTCAGAATAATAAATGCTGCCTGGTGTGCTTGGTGCTGGATGGAAAGCAGAGCAAGATGATGATCTGCTGAACACCGGGAATTGGCTCATCACAGTCTGTCATTTTGCACAAGCAAAAAGAAGAAGAAGATGAAGCGGAGAAGGGGGAAGAATGGGAAACACAATACAGTAGGTTTCTGAAATAAGTAGACTGTTTAGTAGAGATGTATATTGAGAGATAAATGAGAGATTCTGTGACTTAAACCTTTTCACCTGTATGGAGCTGCTTTCCAGCAAAACCTGTGTGAAATCTGTTCTTTGGTGGAAACGGTCATTAAGTCTGAACTGTCTGAACAGTCTTTGGAAATCTTGGCTAATCTAATGCTTTTGTGATGTATAAAAAGGTCATTTCTCCTATCACTGCTGTTTTCTAAAAAAAATCCTTTAACACTGTCAGAGTCTGAAATCACTAGAAGGTGTGTGTGTGTGTGTGTTTTAATAAAAGTGACAGACTATAAAGAAGCAGGAGAGGAAGCTTGGACTATCAAGACAAAAGCAGCCAACTGTATCATCTCAGCAAAAAAATAACAACTCAGTGTTTGTATGAGTGTTTTGATGGGAAAAGAAAAAGATTCATTGAGAAATGAACAGAAGAAGAACTTATGTCAAAATCAAACTGTGTTGGATGTTTTTTTGCTGACATACTGGAAAACATTAGCAACTTTCTGCAGACAATAAATGACTCAAGTTTTCTCACAAAATAGACTCTGAACTGCATCTTTTGATAAGCTTATCTACACAACATTCAGCAGAGAATCTTATTTTTGAAGAAGAAACATAACTTGTCCCACCCTTTGACTTCTATCAAGCTTAGTCTAGGAGTAAATAATGACGCACATAAATACACACTCAGACCAGGGGGTAAAACAGGTTTGTAAGAGCGAGGCAGGAGTGACACAGTGAGGGGAGGCAGAGGAAAAGGTTAAGTGGAGGGTAAATTAAGCACATGACACTCCAGCTGTTCATTTCACAGCAGTGCTATCACTCTTTGGTCACCTCCTTTCTCTTCACATTTATCTGGAGAGTATATTATCTGTCAGTCTGTTTTCCTCTGCTAAACAAGTCCTGATCAATCCAACAGTTCACTCAGCCTCAACAATCAGTCAGTCAGCAGTTAGTGGAGGAAAATGAAGTGCCAAAGATCACTGAACTGAAACAAGCATTAGTGGACTGGATTGGGTTAAAGGAAACACTTTATTTGTCACTGAGGACTAACCCATTTAAAATCAGATTTTTTGGTGTTTTTCTCAGCCTGCTCACACTGCAGCACTGCTCTCCTTCACACCTTTGGTTCTATGGTGCAGCACTCTCGCTCAGCACTGTTGCTTACGTATAAAGCCAGGAGAGTGTGGTTTTTCAGTTTTAAGTTTTGTCAATGTTTCGATGTGGAAAGGAGGACTATGAGGAGAGGAGTTAAGTAGAATATCTGTAGAGACATGGATCCATGAGGACGAGACAACATCCCTCTCAGCCGCTGTTCATTCTGAAGCCTCTGGCTGCAGGCATTAAGGCTCCTGAGCCACAGCCTGATTCTCTTTTGTTTTTGTTCACACCACAGTGCTGGGTCAAGTTTATATCAACTTATGTTATGCTACTTCATATCATAACTGCACTTTTCCATGACTACTTTACCTATTCTGTGCAAATGACACAGATGAGAGAATTAATCCTTATTAGTTTTTTTAGTATTTGCAGGTGTCACAGCTGGTGTACAGAGCACAAACAGAGATGATAAACAGGCAATCATGTACAGGAATGAGAACACAAATAGGTGGATGGTGAAAAGTGGAGGCCACAGAATGGACACACATGTGCACACTAAGATCTGTCCAAATAATCAGAATAGAAAACAGGTGTTGAAGTGGGCAGGGAATGTAAGATGAGTGGAACAAGACATCTGGTGCAGTGGAGGAAAGCCCCACATACTGTACTGTGTAATCACTGGACTGAGGGAAGGAGACTGTTGCTGACAGAGACAAAGACGCTGATAATCAGGGTAGAGCTTACACCGGTCATGTTGTTTGAGCTAAAACTCCCTGGTCGCATAGGTAGGGTAAATACAAAGCTGCGGTTTGCCATGATGCTTGAGAACGTTACTCAACAGGCTGTTTGATAATTGGACACTACGCACACTAAGCGATCCGTTTCCATCGCCTTACAGTGGACTCTGGACATCTCAACACAAATACTGCTGACATTTGATGAATGGGAGAAAGAAGTATTGACTGATAAGAGAAAATGATGAAAGAGACTTTTCCACAGTGAGACTCACTAAATTGTTGAGTGCCCACATCAAACGGAGTGAGCCTCCTTGATACTGCTGCAGATCTACTGTCTCAGTATTGTGCCTAAAACCTCTTTAAAATCGCCCAAATATTCCAAGTCAGACAAACTTTCATAACGGCACTAACTTGTCAATGTTCCTGACATGAGTCGGGTCGACCATAAACTACCAGTGAACAAGCCAAAGCCACAAATCCTCTTAAACTGCTTGTCAGCACCACTGAAGAAAAATGTGTAAAATTATTTCTTTTAGACCCATTTTGTGTTTATTAGTCTTTGTTGCAGGCTTATTATTAAGTTTTATTAATTCTGTGGCCAATTGAATTCTTCTATTTGAAAACAAAAGGTAAATTTGAGATTTCATGATGCACCAACCGTTGGACACAAATGAGTAAATATTTAAAAAAAACTTTTCCAAGGTCCAAGTGTACTTTATTTTTGGAACTAAATAAACTATAATATGGCAAGCTTGTGGTTACTTTTTCATGTGGGGGTAGCGTAGCATCACTGTCTATGCCGCTAGAATTTTGGACTGGTACAGTTCACGTCACGAGTATGAAGCATGCCCAAACCTGACTCAAAATAAACTTTTCAGTCAAAAGTCAATTCAATTCAATTTTATTTATATAGCGCCAAATCATAACAAAAGTCATCTCAAGGCACTTTACAGTGACTATTTTAGGTTATGTGGAGTGGCCAAACAGGTCCGTGAGTGAGGAGCACATATTCTTATGGCTCCAATCTGCTTATGTGCTCTGCAACAGATGCACTTCCAAAACTGTTTATCACATTATTTTTTTTTGTATGTTGAAAAATCCAGTTCAAGTGACTGTGAAACTTTCTTGCAGCTTTGAAATTTGCTGTGTGCCCTTCCCTTTTCTGAATTTAGCACATCATAATTGGCAAAAAAAAGTCTTTGGATGGAAATCAAGCAGCAGAGAATCTCAGTAAGAAAAGGAGAGAGAACTCTAAAATGTAGAGTCGGGCAAATGGGGAGAATACGAAGCATCTGAGAGTTGGGCCGGCTAATTAATTTCCCAGTAGTGCAGCACATTTGCTGGAGGCCATGTAAACACTCCCCTCCCCTCCATAGCATGGCTTTTAAAGGGATCAGCTGTCTATTTAGCTACAGATTATCACTCTGTGGGTTTATCTCTTACCCTGAGAGCAGGGGAGAAGGAAGATGAGGACAATGTGACAGAGAGAAAAAAGAAAGATAAGACCATAGAAAAACAGGAGTTGTGAGCAGGGAGAGGTGTAAAAGAGAAGAGAAAAGAAGAGAGTTGGGAGTAACAAAGAAGAGAGGAGAGCCAGTGAAATAAGAAAAAGTACAGAGAGATACAGAACAGAGGATTAGACCTTAGCAGGATAAATAAGCAACTAAATGAGAACAAAGCAAAGAATTATATAAGGTAACCAAGGAAAAATTCAAGTATACCTTCTGAAATGTACTTCTCACCTAAAAGGCTTGTGACTGTGTTGTTACATAAAAAACACTGCCAGCAACCAAGCAGTCTGACAGTGGGAGGATGCACTGACTGTACAGTAAATCTCCCATGTACTGCTAATGAGGTCATCTAAGTATACAACACAGCATTCACAGTATTGCTGAGCAGTGGTTTTTCAAGAGCTTTATATTTAGGAATAATAAAGGCAGTGGTCTTGCTGGCTTTTGCATACAATGGAACTGACTAATATCTTTTTATCAAATTAAAGTCGCACACACATTTTAGGCAGCTTACTGATTGATACAATTGACAGTTGATACAAATTCATTTTCATTCACACACCCTGTTTTTGGTGGCTCATAAATAATGGAATATGGCTTACAAACAGTTACATGGCCAGATGTGGCCTGGTCCCCTGTTACTGCACGACTGATCAAGAAGAAGAAACATCTGGTGGTGGTTTTACATTTGCATTTTGTAGCTGTTCACTAGAACTCTCAAAATGTGGATGTGTGTATGAAAATGACTGTAATTCCTAAATGACCAATAACACATTTTTGTCAGACTCCTTGAATTAAAGCTGAAAGCCTTGACTTCGTTCACATCACATCACAAAACATCACAGGTTTCATTTTAAATTCATTGTGGTGCGCAAATCCCACAAAACATTTCATCATTCCATTATTTTGCATTAGGAATCGCATCTATTAGGAAGAGTCTCAGTAGACATACTTGCAGTTTGTGTATATAGATCTGTAAAACTGATTGTATGTGCTTGTGGTGTCATTAAAAAAGTAGGCCATTATAATATTTTCTGAAAATGTTCAACAAATACGCATACATGGGCATGCACATATACACATATCATTTGCGCCTCAAGGTTGCTGGTGAGTGAAAATGAAAGTGTTTTGTTCTCTCCCTTTCTGTTCCCTGACAAGTACACAGTTCTCTTGATGAAGGTGAGGGTTGTGGCAGATTTCTTTCCCTCTCTCTCTTTTTATAGCTGTCAAACTTGGCGTCTCTCACCATAAAAGCCACAGGTAGATGAATGAAACTTATCAATCAGTTTGTCTTTTCCTTTTCTCTCTCTGCCACCCAGGCTCCTTAAAAACATTTCTATACAATTTATGAAAAAATACATTTTTTTGTGCCATGAGACAGTTATTGTGTTGAACTAAATGCTCACACCATCCTACAGAGGGGGAAATGTAATTTTTTTATATATATATATATAATGTTTATATATATAACCTAAATGTGCAGATGCCCCAAAAATATTTATGTGTGTGTGTTTCTTACCTATACTTGACATTATCTTGTTGTATTCCTACACAAAGCAAAAAACTCAGTAAAGAGAAGATGAGATTGAGGTTGCAAAAAGCAAAGCCTTGCAGTACAACAGGAAATGAAAGACAACATGGCTGAACAAACAAATGGCAGATAAACAAACAAACCAGTGTGAAAACACATGCAGTAGGGAGCCTCTCATCCATGCTGAGACACTGGCATCCCTCTATCTGCACCTCAGCTCCTTAATCCACAAGATCCTTTCCAGGCTTTACAATTCAAATTTATTAACCCCCAGTGTAAAATAGGTGTATAGGCAAAATTCTCAGCTTTCAGCTGGTGGCAATGAACAAAAAGTAAATGTTGTGCACTTTTCTACTTTATTGGTACTCAAAGCACATTACACTGCCTCTCATTTACTAATTTACAAACAATCACACACTGACAAAGGCAGATCTGCCCTACAAGGTGTCTGACCCATCAGGTTGGGGTTCAGTGACAGGAGGGGTTGGGAATTGAACCACCAATTTAAAACCTAAAGATTTGAAACCCAAACCATGCAAGTAGTCTGACACTTAAACCATCCCTATGAAATGTTAAAAATGCTGCTGCAGAACAGTCTTCAAGTCAACACTGCTAGCATAATAAAAATCTGAACAGATTTAGATGCACTTCTATTTGTACAAAGCAATCCACACCCGCTCAGAGCGACGTACTGCCACACTGTCAGGACACAAAAAACAATCTGCCTAACATGTAAATGTGTACACAAACTTACCCCCCTGAGAAATACCCATGTGAGATTTTCCATCTGCTCAGTGGGAAATAATTCTCTTTTGCTTGTGAGAGTAATTCTGAATATTAGAAATATTACATTGTTTTTATTATTTTTCAATGCAAACCATTAAAAAAGTTCTGCACTTGGAAGGTTTGGTTCTCCGGTGATAGTTGGAAAAACAAAGAGGACAGTGGTCCTCAAAGACCAGGGTTTAGAACCACTGATCTAAGGAACTTGTTGAAGATCTAAAAAGAAGCTTATAAAGCAGAAGGGTGCTAAAAAAATACATGTATACCTTGAATATTTTACTGTCTGCAGTGTCAGTAAGAAATGACAGACAAGAGGAAGCTGTGGAAGTCAAAATAAAATCTGGAAGACCAAGAATACATTTGTATAAAACTGTACATTTGCTGGGCTGAATGGTAAAGACTTCGTGGGACTGCAGAGAAGCTGCAGAAGAAGAAACTACAACCTTGTCATGAACAGACAACCATAAGTATGTTCATAAAAAGGAGCAACATCATTGGGATACACATAATAATATACTGACATAATAATAATAATGGCTGTGCGGCAGCCAGTGGCATCAGAAGCACTGCACATGTTGAGTAAAGAGTGGATTCCACTTAATATGAACAAATTCTGTATGTACAGAGAGACAAACTGCCCTTTCATTAGTTTACAAGGGATCGTAGCCATTAAGCTCCTGTTTAATCCTGATTTTAGTTCAGAGAATAAAGAAACTAATCCTGATAATATGTGAAGTCATTCATTATTTTATTAAAAATGACATGCTGGTATAACTAGTTAAGTACAAAAGGTTTCACCATATTGAATATCAACCCGAAAGCACTGGTTCATAGACAGAAAGATTTACTTGTCCAAAGGAACCATTAATACCACCAGGAGTCCACATGGGGAAAACTGAATGCTGGTGTCAAAAGGTACAGCTTGGTACATGTGGGGCTGCATAGCCTCAGACCACAGTGTCCACCACGACGTTTAAACCACCAGGTGAAATTATGTTCATGTACTGGTGTGTGCAGAATGAGCATGACAATACAAACATCCTCACACAATTAAAACCATCACACAATAGAGTTTATATATTTAAATGTGGGTTTTTAGAAACAGGAAAACCGATAGCACTTAATCAGTTATTATTACACAGTTATGGAAGGACTTCAAAAGATTTAGTGATTTATGCAGCCTGAGCTCCTTTGACAAACAGAGCAACGCACACGGAAGATGAGGAGAATCAGGACTGGTTTCATCTGCACACAACTGTGAATTACACTTGAATCAAAAGAGAAATTCTACCAAGGGGTGATATTTGTTTTATAGGCACAGTTGAGCAACACCTGCAGAGTTCCGGCTGGAAACTTTTCACCTGATTTGTAAACCTAATTAATTGAAATTTCAGACCTCCAGAGTACGCTGCAGCAAAGCACAGTTGATTTACTGCCATATTTATGCGAGATGAAAGCATAACACAAAATTCACTCTGTGCCTGCATTAAACCTGATCTGCCAGTCAGAAGACAGAGAAATGGATGGATGTAAAATCCTTTGAATATAGAACGCTGGCAGCCTTGAGAGATCATCTAAGGCTGAAGACGCTCAGAAAAGAAAAATAGTATTCTCTCTAAATAATATCTCACCACTTCCCAAAGACGTTTGAATCCAAGCGAACCAATAAAGCGATTCAGTTCTTTGAGATAGTGGAAAATAATAACCTTAAAAAATCTTTTAAATCACAGTAATGCATTTATTTATTTATTACAGTTGTAACTAATTAGCATATTTCATTGTCAGATTTATAACAGTATAGTAGGGCCTGAGACTGCAGCACTGTGGCTGCTTAAGTTTTGACTTTTACATTCTAAATGAGTCTAATGAAGTCTGCGACCTTTATTAGAGTGTAAACACTATCGTTACCAGTTAGCTTAGCTGATTAGTGAGTGGAAGGCTGCTGTCAGACACGATCCACCAGAACCTGCCCAGTTTTACGTTCTGTACCAAAATAGACTGAATGGTTACTGTTCTACATGCAGTCTGCCAGAGCTGATGTTACCGTTATTCTAAAGTTTCAGCTCACCTGAACTCTCTGTGTTCACCTGCCTGCTCAGTGAGGAGCAGGTGAGCTCTGCCCTCGGTCACACCTGCTTACACCTGGTATTAAGATGCAGTTTGGATGATCGGATCACAAGTGGACAGCAGAGACACGTCAGTTTGCACCTGTACACATACATGTTCAGTGGAGCATGTGCCAAGATTACACTACTACTGCATTATTTCTGCTATAGTTATACAGCGGTTATAGTAGCAATCATCAAATTGTCCTCAGCTCAAATGTAAACATCGTTGCTGTGGATGAAAGAGGACACATTAGCGTTTACACTGCATTAGAAATGTGGTCAAATGTGTCCCAGACCACTTCAGCAAGTGGTTTGAGTGATTGGTTCACAATCCGTCTTGGTGGCTGTTTACACTTGTACTTAGCTCTGTCCACTTGTGATTAAATCGCCCAATATACATTTTCATACCAGGTGTAAATGGGGTCAGAGACATAAACAGAGCAGAGACTCCAGAACTTATTTACTGCTTCTTTCAAAAGCTAATAAAATACAACACACTCAAGGTTTCCTGCTCCGCTACTGATCATGTCTGTCACCATCTACTGCTTTTAACATGCACCACTCACATGACCTCACAACTTCTCTCAGTGAAGAAATAGGGAAACACTAGCAGTAAAACTGTCACATTATGATGGTTAAAGCTATTAATCCATGGTTCACGAGTGTGCCGATAACAATATGAGATGACAGAAACTGTTAAATCGTTGTCTAACGAATCAGCCAATTCTCTTCTACAAGAAAACAGAAACAAGAGGCGAATGATTGGATGGGCATGGATTCAAAGTACATGGGCCCAGGCCCAACCACATACCTGCTGTAGATTTTGATTTTACACATGAATAACCATAGAGAAACCAAGCAAACTCACTTCCTAATATTATCTGTGTGTAAATTTGTGTTTGTGTGTCCCAGTGGTTATTAAATCAGCTTCAAACACTGGTGTGGGCAAGTTTGTGTGTGTGAATATGTGATTGATGTGCAGGGGTAGAACCCTTCTGGGCATTAATGTGAGGTGTACTGCCACACACACACACACACACACACACACACACACACACACACACACACACACACACACACACACACACAAACAGTACCACTATTAAAGTGAATTTTAAAAATGGGAAAAAGAAATAGATACTTCATGTTATGCATTGGACAGTAGTCTCCTCAAGGCCTGACCAAAGACTTTTTGGAGTATAGGCAGATATACCTCAGGCAGTGAAAGCATCTCATAAGACCCCTAGAACATATAGTGCACATAATACTTAAATAAAACTTAATACTTTCCTGTACTAACCCACTGGCACGTGTTCATTTTGTAGTACAGTTCAAGCAGTGGTTGCCCACATCGTCAAAAATGACGACCAACCAATGCCAACAACTTAAAACTTAATTAACAAGTAAATTCTTTGCCTGCACAGAAAAAGAGCACATTATAATTACATATATTTTAATGAGTGGGCTATTGTTCAGACCATTAAATTGATTATGAGACAAGCTGCATCAACATCTGGGTGGCTTATCACCTTGGCTACACAGTTTCCACGAGGCAGCACTGCTTGTGCATTACAAGAGAAAACAAAGAGGAAGGCAAACATATGGTCCTGTGTGACAAAGCATATCAGTATAACAAATTACAACGCTTTCAAATAGTCACTAACCACCTTTATTAACTTCTCAAATGAAAACTTGTGCTGTCTACATTTATATGATAACAAGTTCAAATTGAAGATCATGGTACAGTGTACACCAGAATACAAAATGCATTTTACCCTCATCCAAACCACAGAGACATCACTTTCTATCCCCCTCTGGGCCCATTTGGAAGCCACCACTTCCCACAGCCAAAGGCAGGATGCCAGATCTTAACTGAGCACAAATACAGTAGATCTCTCTATGCTGGTTGAATATTAGAACACAATTACCGGAGTATACCAATCAGTGCAGGTGCAATGTTTTTAAATTTCTTCAGATGATTCATTTTTAGTGTGACGCAATCACTGTAGTATTGTTTTTATTCCATGTTCCGGTGGAATGTAATCTTTTTTGTTAACTGCAATATTGACGACTGCTGCTACTCACAAATAGCAGCACAATTCTGGACACTGTCTTTCAGGATGACAAAAAGAGAAGAGCCAGAGGAGAGAGAAAATGAGCTGGGACAGAGACGAAATGCGAGAAGATGGATGGAGCAAGTAAAAAAGGGCAAAGTTCAGGGTAAGATACATGTCTGCCTCACGCTTCCTTTCCAGCCCATAGAGATGATGAGAGGGGAGAAAAGAGTAGGAGGAGGAGAATAATTCCAAGTGCTGATTCTTTTCTTTTCATATCTCATTCCTGAGTCACCACTTCATCTGTCCACCTACCCCCAGATCTTCTTTCCTGTCTCTCTCTCTCTCTCTCTAAATGTCCATCGTCTCTGTCTCTCTATCGCTTTCTCTCATTTGTCCCTCCTTCCCCGCTTTCTCTCTCTCTCTTTCTCTCTCACACTCTCTTTCTAGGATCATCTCTTGTTTGTTCATGCACCCAAATGTCTGCAACATCCTGCTCTCTATTTACAGAGCATGTGGGATGAAGTGTGTGTGTGTGTGTGTGTGTATTTGTGCGTGTGTGTGTCAGCTTTGTACTTGGGTAACTCAGTGTATCTGTATGTATATATATGTGGGTTCATTGGAGTCTTTTTATGATATTTTCAACACTGCATAGATGTTGGGATATTGATCTGTGCTTGCACTGCTCCTATGATATGTAGCACTCTGTATGTTTGTGTTTAGTTCAGATTTAACCGTATGGAACTGTTTACTAAGAAAGACAACAGTGTTTAAAGATATGTCCCTGTATGTGAATCAATAAGTCAGTTTATAATTTAGATAATGTGCTTATCAGTCAGACCTTTTTTGTTTCTCCTCGAAAGGAGAGACAGAGGAAGTCATAAGGAAGGACAGAAGTGCATAATATAAAACCTTTACTTTGTGGATTTAAAGTTTCAGACTTTCCTTGTGAAAGCTACGTTGGATTCAGAGCGGTTTATTTAAGGCACTCTGGGACTCAACTCTTCAGTAGATTTAGGTCTAAACCTGGATTTAAAGGTGATGAATCTTATTGCTATGCACCTGCTGTTATATCTGTATCCATCTGTCCATCTGTATTCTCTTTCATGAGTCACCCAAATAATACAAGGAAATTCTTTTTCCATGTTTCATATGCCGCCTCACCTAGACCAAGAGTTGTGCTTTACTGTTTGTATAAAACAGTAGCGTTCCTTGGAGATTAGTAGAGCTTTCACTTTTGAAGTTACATGAACTGGCATGTTGAATGATATATATTTTATGCAGTTTTGTACACCCAGAACACCTCCATGTTTTCTTAATGCTTAATGTAGAGTTGTGCCCTTTATGCTTTATACTTTGTATGTATGTTCTTTTTTAAACTATTGATAGGGTCACTGAGTGCGTCAACATTGACTAACAACCATTGGAAAACTATTAAAGCTATAGAAAGACAGACGTCCCATCTCTCCATCTTAATTATCCGTCCCCTGGGCTGTCATCATTAAGGCAAGCCAGGCACTGGGACATATTTGGCATTATATTTTTAATGCTACAACAACCGGCTCAGCAAAAAGACACCCCAGATTATTTACAGCATGTCTTTTGGCTTGGCTCCATATAATGTGACACATTATTATACTTTCCACCCTCCTTTCCCTCCTCTTGTACCTTCTTCCCCCTCCTCATCCCACACCCTTCTTCTTTTCAAACACCCTCCCTTTTCCCTCTCCAGATGCTTTTCTTCTCTTCTTCATACATGTTCTGTCAATTCACTTACAAGGTCCGTATTGCCGTGTGAGTATACATGCCCTGAGTGAGTGGGGCTGACGATGCATTGTATGTGTGCCAGTTGTTTGTGTGCCTCTCCGTGTGCAGCAGGAAATTCAAAAACTAGGCCATATCGACCACCCAGGGGTTTGAAAGCTCAGGGGGTACCAAAGCAACATGGCTTAAATAAGAAAAAAAAAGCATTTCAAACGCCATAAAGGGGGAAAAAGACAACACATATGCACATGCTCACGCACAGAAGCACACGATAGAGATACCTACCCCTCCCATCTGGTAAACCCCTGGCTCATATTGTGTTCAAAGAGTAACATCAAACACTTAATCACACACATCTAAATAAATCTTATCTTGCTTGATAAACATTCATATTTCATTTATACGTTCCTCCTCCAGCAGAGCTGGTGGCCAGCCATTTTCCTAGATTAGGGCTTCTCCTGCTGACAGCCCCAGAGTGATGAGCTGCAGACCTTGTCACTATCGATCCAGTTCAGAGTATAATGGATATGAATGGGATCAGCTCTGACTGGTTTTGGATTTCTTCTCTCAGAGGTGGTGGTTTAACTCACCCTTTGACCACATCAGTGGCTGGATGGGTTAATGCAGAAAGTTGTAAAATTGTGTGCTGATGTTCCTTGATGTTGCCTTTTAACATGGACATGGATACCTTTTAGGCTAAAATCATTACGGAACAAGTGAACATTAATAATTTGCATTTTCTTTAAGCTTAAATGTTGGTGAAAGCAAAATAAATTCTCAATGGAGCACTGGTCTGCAAACATTTCTGTGGGACTTGTGTGTACAAAAGGGTGAAGTGGGGGTGTGATTTAAAGGTTTCTCTTTCAGGATCACTGGGAATATCAATAATGCCATTAATATTAGCTTGTATCTTCTGCTGTCTCTACAGGTCAACACCTCCCAACTCTGTCTCCATTTAAACATTGATTATATTATTTCACTGTTGACCTAAGAACCTTATGGTCTGACACAGCAGAAAATAGATGCCTAACGTAACCTTACATCGTAAGGTTAAGTCACCCTGTTGAATATTGGTGGTTTAAGAAGGTATTTATGATACCTTCTTTCAACTGAGGAAGGAAGCAACTAAACACACTGAATCATCTTCAGGGCTGTATGCTCCAAGCTTCTCATGTGAAGTATAACTATAAGTTATGTAACATCTTTGTTTACCCCATTTCTACCTCTTACACTGTTCTTATACTGCTTCACCATTATTACGTTACTGGAAAAGTCTCTTTACTTGTCTCAGCCAAAAATCTATCAATCGTCTCCAGATTGTGCAGAACTCAGCTGCGAGACTCTTAACCAGAACTAGAAGAAGTGATCATATTACACCCGTTCTTGTCTTTTTGCACTGGCTCCCAGTATGTTTCAGAATTATTTTTAAGATCTTACTACTGACTTTCAAAGCTCTACATGGTCTCTCTCCAAGCTATTTATCTGAACTGCTAGTGTCATATGAACCTGTATGTAGCCTGAGATCCTCAGAGAGAGGACTTCTGTGTGTTCCTGAGACACGACTAAAAACTAGAGGTGACAGAGCCTTCGCAGTTAGAGCCCCAAGGCTTTGGAATGACTTGCCCGAGAATATTAGATCAGCTGACTCAGTAAGCGCTTTTAAATCACTTTTAACACTTTTTAACATATTTTTATCGGAGAGCTTTTCCTGATTTTATATAAACTGAATGTAGTTGCTGTTTAACCCTGCTTTTCATCCCTTGTGCTGTTAATGTCATTGCTGTTGTCCTATATCATTATGCCCTGCTCCTTCCATGTTTACTCACACACCAACCGGTCAAGGCAGATGGCCGCCCACCTTGAGCCAGGCTCTGCTGGAGGAAGGGAGTTCCCTCTACACTGTCGCTTAAATGCTTGCTCAAGGGGAACTTGATTGGTTTCTATATTAATAGGTCAAGTGTTATTGTGCTATAGTTCCTCCCTGTGCTACGTTATTTATTTTGTGTTCTTCTTGTGATCATTCTGTTATTATTGTCTTTCTCTCTTGTTAAGCACTTTGTAACAAATGTTTTGAAAAGTGCTCTATGTATAAAGCTTATTATTATATTATTATTATTAAAGACGCAAATGCATAATGACAGGATAGCTAATGCCCCTCAAACATCAGAAAGTATTTATGATCAAAACTATAACAAAATAAAGTTTGTACTATATCTTTTTAAACAGTGTAGTACTGTGTGAAAAATAAGTGAAAAGCTTTTATTGAGGCCTGACTTCATTGGTGGTGACAATAATGCATTGTGATAATGTATGTAACATGGTCACTAATGAATCTATTTTTGTAGGTTTATGTCAGAAACAGTTATTTTGCCGTCACTACTAAAAGTAACACTTTTGGTTGGTTCTCACACTCAATCAGGTGTCTCAGTGTACTTAGGACTAACTCCTTATCACCAACACTGTACACTGTAAGAGCATTGAATTTGAAACCACCTAACTACTGCATGTTTCACATACATACAGTAGGCTCATACACTATGCCAAAAGTTTTGGAACACCCCATCGAAATCATTGAATTCAGTTCAGAAAGCAAGGTCCATTAAGGCATGGATGAGCAAGTTCGGTGTGAAGGAACTTGACTTGCCTGCCGATAGAACACTTTTAGGATGAGTTAGAGTGAAGACTGCGAACCAGTCTCCTCTCTCCATGGATTGTCACAATTATCATTTCATGTACATTCATCAGTGTTTTCTTTCCATACACTCAGTATTTAGCCTACCTCTATTTCAGATTCAGCCCCTCCCCTCTGAATGCCTATGAGCTGCTCGAGTGTCTGATTCTCCTGCCCTCCGCCTCTTCCCACACACACCTGCAATCAGTAGCATGGCCTCGCTCTTTGCCAGGTTGTTCTCTACACCTCATGCCTTCAGACCCTTCGGTGTTCACTGTTGCCTGCCTCTGCTGTTCCTGTTTGTGCTAGACTGCTCCGGCATGTGCTGTTTGCTTTCCTGCTTTAGGACCTGCTGTGACTTGCTAAGAAATTCTGTTACCGTGTTTATAGGCCTAACTTTAAATACAATATTGTTAAGATTGTGTTACTTTCCTGTTTAAATTTAGTTTATTAGTTAGATAGTTAATTAGTTACTTAGCTTTTTAGTTCTCTGTGCTGCACTTGACTTCACTGAAGTCGGATTTTGGAGGAATTGAACTAATAGGCCTTTTTTAAGAAGACATTTCTACATTTCATAATAGTGACATCACAAAAATAAATATTAAAATGAATCAGCTGTTCCACTTTCAGGATCTAGGTATTGTGCATGCTGGCTACACAGGCCCAATAGGTACATTTTACATTTCTCAATCTTACTCCTACACCTTACCCCTTGAAACAGAGTAGAATGGATAGGGCTGAAAATATTCCCCTAAGAAATGAGACACCCCACTATATCATTACATGTCATCATACGGTGTCAGTAGCTGATATGTAAAACACACACACAGCTTTCAAGATGCTGTTGTCACCTGTGGTAATTGCTGTTGTGTGGACTATAGACATTTATTTGCCTATAGTGTTTGTCTGCTGCTTAACAGCAAGTTGCAATAAGCACAAAAGCAGTTTTCATTAATAACATCACGTATAAGTGGTTGTTGCCAGAACAAAACAACAGCAGTTATGTAATGATATCTGACGAGCTGTAAAAAAGTTAGGTTGTTAGTCGGTTTGGATAAAAATGCCAAATCACAAATGATAAAAAGTTAATGCTGGCAAACCTAGCTATATTTTGGTTTGAAGTATAATATTGAAGAATATGACTGTAATGGGCACAAGATTGAATATAACATAAAACAATAGTTGCCGTAATTAAATCCTTATTAATTCAAATAATATTTATATTTGTGGGTCTCTTTGCTCCTGTGTACAGCCATACTATATGTATATGTATCTAGTGTATGCTAATAAATCCTCATACCCCTTCATTTGAAGTGTGGTCCTGAAAAATCTTCATTTCAAGGTCTATGTAGCTCTCTGCCTTAGCCCTACCCCTCCATCTAAAAGGGAATTGGGACACCAATACCCCTCATGTGAATGTGGAAAACCGAGGGGTAGGGTTAAGGGGGAGAAATGGGATTGGGCCTTAGCCTGTTGTTTAAATCATCTTGTTCATCAACAGAATCATTGGTAATGATATTTGTTTCACCTGTGCTTCTCTAGAATAAGTCAGAATTTAGTGCCATCACACAAAGCACATGTGGCGTTCACAACATGAAGTCTGGCCATCGATTGGATGCCTTTTGCTCAGCTTTGGCTTTTCCAGGTTTTAGAGTGCACACAATCAGGTAAATTAAAGTACAGTACACTAGCCATTAATTTTAACAGACAAAATAAATGACTGTGAAAGGCTGTACTTGCTAACCCCTGCTGATACACAGTGCCATAAAAAAATAAATTTTACCTTCACCCAATTTCTCCTCTTTCTGTATCTACTTTTGGAAAAGGTTTAAGATCTTCAAGCTACATCAAAATCACAAAGAGGCTGAATACATTTTCCCAGCAATGTAACTATTTTGTGAAAAAGACCTGAGCTCTCTATCTTAAATAACTATAAACTGTGTCTACTCTCTCAAAAACGTGTGTTGCATTAAATAATATGTTTTAAAGAAACAGCTTCGACTGTCGGTGGTAAAATAGTTTTTCTGTTCCATTCAATAACAGCACTTCTTCTTCTCTATGTGGATATTTCACCACATACTGTCACTCGATAGCCTTTTTGCAACAGTCATAATTACTTTTGATGACTAGAAGACTTGTTACTTAAACATAAATATTTCATTTATACATCTGCCATTAATTGAAACATAGCCATATTGCACAATACTTCATAAAAATCACAGGATTGCTTACAGTGCTGTGAAAGAATATTTGGCCCCCTACTGACTTTTTAATTTTTAGCATATTTGTCACACTGGATGATTTAATCATCAAACAAATGTTATTAATACACAAATATAACCTAAAATTCTGTTTTTAAATGATGATTTAATTTATTAAGGGAAACAAGCTGTCCAAAATCTGCCTGGTCCTATGTAAA
>OMLM01020712.1:187338-209103 GCA_900302695.1 Helostoma temminkii | reverse complement strand
GTATGTCTTGTGTGTGTGTGTGTGTGTGTGAGAGAGAGAGAGAGAGAGAGAGAGAGAGAGAGAGAAGACCACAGAGAGCGAAAGTGTGCTTATTGGCTGAGAGAGCTGCTCTCACCTAGTTTGTGATGAGTCACAGTTCGCAGAGCCGTTAATTACGCCGATGGCTGAATCAAAACTCAGAGAACAAGAGCAGCTGTCTGCGCATTTACATATCACACAGCCTACGTGGAGAGGAAGGGAGAAAGGCACGAAAGAGAGGGAGTGGAGAAAGGTAGAGAGGGACTGGGGGAGATAGAAGCGGAATAGATAGAGGGAAAGAAAAAGAAATGTGAAGAGGGACTAAAAGGGTTCAAAGAAAAAATGTGGGGAGAAAGTGAAAGGTTAGAATCAGGGAAAAGGAAAAGGTAGTTGAAGGGGTGCACTGAAACAGTGACAGATCTGAAATGATTAGAGAAAACTAGTGATGATCACTTCATCTGCAGTACCAGTCATGGGGTTTTACCTTCATTTTGTGTTTGACTTTTACCATATAAAAGTCACAGAAGTACTTCTGTGACTTCTGTGTCATTTGACATTGATAAATTTTTTCCTTGACCAGACCTGCTGTGACTATGAAAAGTAAAAATGAGCTTTTAGCATGAGGCCTTTAATGACTAACTGACACATAGTTTCCTGCAGCTTACCTAAGATCTACATTTTGTCAATACCAATAATTAAATGTGTTTAATTTTTTCTCAGCATTCCTAAAACTGACAGCCTTGAGGCCAGCACTGACCAGAATAAGAATGCTTTGATTTCAAAGTCACAAACAAGGCAAGCCATTAGCATACAGCTGCCAACAGGCTAGCCTGCAGCTGCACTTTAAGCCTTTACTTTCCTTCCAAAAATAAAGCAACAAAACAACACTAGAGGCACAACACCAAACCAAGTGGCTGCTTTGCACTGGTCTACAATTTGAATACTCCATACATAGCCTGCATTAATACAAGTGGGTGTCATATAATAGTGTCACTATATACACCAACATTAAATAACGGCGTTATCTGAATCACAGCCACTAAGATCAATTCCAGTTCTTCAGATAAGTTTTGTGTCTGTAATAATCACAAATTCTACCGTTATTCATTTTTAAAACTGGTTAGAATTGGTTCAGTGGTTTTGAAAACATTACGTTTTCTGAAAATAAATGTACCGCTGATGCACCGTTGATTTGTGAAATACTCTTAACATAGTGGGAAAGCTTTCAGGAACGGATTAGAGGGAAATAGAAGACAGAAAATTATGATTAAAAAGGTGAACCAGAGAGAAAGCCACATTCCTGTTTTTCACGTTTCAAAGGAATCAGTGATGTTGGTTGTAATTTGCCACCAAAAACAAATTTAATTGAGGTGATTTCCAACTCCAGTTGAAATTTAAAATTCCGTCTCTAGGAGCACTTTAAAATCAAGTTTATGATCTGTTCTCATCAGACACACTAGGTCACCGCTTTTTGGTCACAGTGTTTACTGTGCGTGAGGAGAAAACAGATGAGATAGCTGTGTCAATCACAAAGGCTTCGTTCATGGCAAGCAGGTGGCTGTGGTGGTGGTGGTGAGACTCTAGTGAACAGTCTCTCTCAGTCTTAGTCACCACAGAAACTGCACTCAGCTGAGTTAGAGAAAAGGGCAAGTCTCAGACATGGGGCCTTGAAACTTAATTGATATTTTTTTATGCAACAGATTTAGTGTAAAAGGAATGACAAATACCATACACCTTTATGAGGACAAGAAATAATGGAACTATTATAAATTGACTATAAACTCCAATGTGTATTCTTCACCACACTCTCATAAGTTGCAAATCTTAAAAAAAAAGTATGTTTCTTTAACTTTTAAGACAATCAGGTGGCTTTTCCTCCATTTAATTACATAAGGATTTTTGACAGAGCTTTGAATGTGTGGTCTGCTTGCATATGCAAATGACCACATGGAAATCACTGCTCAAACTCTGCTCAAAAGAGCAAATCTGATAGCAATTGGACATCAAAAAGCATTTTTATAAATACAGTGACCTTCCACAGACATGCTCAAACTGTCAACAAAACATGAAAATGACTCATTAAGTCCTGAGGATGGATTCACACAGACATTAGCCATGTGTGAAAAAAAAAAATACAGCCTAGGGGACTGGCATCACGGCAGGCCCAGCAAAAATGAAATGCAGAAAAGACTGCATCTGGCTCAGCATCATGTCAATCACGTACAATACATGCAAGCATGCATTCTTGGTGGATTACTTTACTGAGCATTGTATTCCTGCTCTTTACCTCAAGATCATCATGGCTTTACATAAAACAGTTGCTGAGGGGATTATGTTCCAGAGTTATAAGATCTTTAAAATCTGTGGGTATTATAAACAACTGTGCTATGTTTTGGTGTCTAATAATACGTTTTACACACATAAATCCCTCACTCCAACTGGACTTCCTGGATCAAATTACAGTGTCTCACTTGTATATGAAACAGCATATCTTCATTATGCAGCCCCTTGTGACATAGGGTAAATGTCTATGCGGATGCAGCCTAAAATACATAGATGCTGCCACACTGTCTTAAGATACAAATAGTCTTTTTCTAACATTAACTCATAAAAATGAAATAGAGATGTAGGTGTGCAGTAGCACCGAGTGCTCAGAATATGTGAAATCATCACAAACATCAACAGACTCTTATTTTAATTAACAACATTTAAGAGAAGAAGAAGAAGAAGAAGAAGAAGAAGAAGAAGAAGAAGAAGAAGAAATATATGACACCTTGGTACTGTCCCTGAATAAAGATAAAATATGCCTTTTTTTAAGTCGACAGAATATTTGTAAAGAGTCAGAAGAGTAACAAACTTAAATAAAAATAAATAAACAAGTAATGGTAAAAATAAATAGGCTAAAGTAAATGAACAACAATAGTAACTACTATAAGATGAAACACCTTAGAGTGCAGTGTTTGTTACGTGATAACAAGCCAAAAAGCAATATTTCTCTTTGTGCTTGAAAGTTTCTAGTAAAGTGTCTGCACCTGAGTACAAGTAAAACGTACAAAGTAAACATGATGATAAAGTCTTTTTAGTTCAAATTTCATTCAGACATTATGGAAAATAAACTGCTTTTTCTTTGGCTGAGAGATCTGCCTAAAAGCACAAAGTGTTTTTTAACATTTCCGTTTGTGTGTAATTTAAACAAAACATGAAACATGTTTCAAATTGTGAACTTCAGAGATCTAACAGATTTAGAATATTTGAGAGCCAGACTATTTCCCCTTCCTTCCATTTGTGTTACAACAGGCTAATTGCCTCCTGGCTTCAGCTTCGAACTGAGAGGCAAGAGAGTGTTATTGATTTTCTCATTTCACTCTTGGAAAGGAGTAGAGTAAGCACATTTCCCAAACAATTCCTTTGACACTGTATATTTCAAGTGATTATACTTCAGAGGTAGGGGTAACTATTGGTTACTACTCTGATCTTTTAAGCACTGAATATGACGTAGCTGATGTCTCTACTGCAACTTTAAGGCGATGTTGAACTGTAAATGGAGAAGAGTGATGAGATAAATATCTTGATAAAAATTACAAAAGTTACAAATGATCTCTGATGATGATTATTGATGACATTCAAAAATGTCAGGTCTGCTCATCCCACAGATCTCCTGTTCCATTTTATAAGATAAGCTGATTACATGATGAGCTGATTATAACATTAATACTGCAACTTCACAAATGGCATATGAGAGGTGGACATCGGTGAAACTGGTGATAATTGTCTCTAAGTCTAAATTAGCTACAAAAACACCATGAAGTTGCATGATTAAATCATCAATGTAAAAAGAACTGCTTAGGTGGTACTTTCCAGAGCAATAAAAGATTCCTAAAAGCTTAGATGTTTATTGAGTTTGGCACAACCCAATCATGTTTTTGTACCAGCTCATCACCACACAACAAATAATGATCTGTGCAACCAATAAGATGTACAATTCTGAACTCATAAAGACTCTACAACAGCAAGAGACCTGTATGCACAGAAAAAGGCCAGTTAATACCTCAGTGACTTTAACTTTAAGAAAACTGCAGGTTTAACTACTGCTAGATAAGAGTCCACACAAAATAAAGTCAGCAGACATGGATGACCTGTGACTATGAATCCAGGAAAAACCTTCTGGTCACATGAATATACCAAATTGATGGAGAAATCCCCTCAGTGAGAGTGTAGAATTTCACTGTGATCTAAAGTCTTGATATTATCATCTGCAGGCTGATGAGGATCAGCTGATACAGAGTTGGCAGCAATGACCCTTATGCAGGAAAACTGTTCATTCTGGCTGTTTATAGAAGGAAACTGAAACAAACAAACAAACAAACAAACAAACAAACAAACAAACAAACAAACAAACAAACAAACAAAACACTTGAAAATATACTTATATTCTTTGAGGTATTAAACCTTACATTGTATCTCGAGATGTCCTTTGTTGATTTGACACTATGCAAATAAACTGAGTAGAATTTAATTTAATTGAATACAGCGACTGATACGTCTGGCACGTAGCTGAGTTGGTAGAACAGTCAGTTGTTAACCCTAAGGTCAGTGGTTTGATTCCCCATTCCTCCTTTCTACATGCTGAAGCATCTTTACATAAGACACCAAAACCCATGTTTTATGCTTAGCTGTCCAAACATGAATTTCCCCAAGGAGATCCATAAAGTCTAAAACTGTCTATAGTTTAGACAAGTTGTTTATGCAATATTAAGTCATTGTCTTAAAAAAATAAATGTTATATGTATATATAAATGTTGTATATTTAATACACAGGCATATGATTTATCGTTAATAACAAATGTGAGCTGATCGTTGCTTGGTATAATTATCGCAGACTCACATTTACATCTCGCAGTTACATTTATAGCCTGGGTTCCTCACACATAGCTATAGCACCATATTGTCATATAAAGAAATCAGGCCTTACATGTGATGTTCTAAATGCCTTTTGACACCAAGGCATTTAATTAGCCTTAAACTCTAAGATGTTTTTTACTTTGGGAAGATGCCAATAGCTTTTAAGATCTACAAGCAGATGAAGCAAAAACTATAGCTACAGTACTGATGACATGTGTTGCAGAGGATATAGATTTTATTACAAGTACCAGTGCAGTGACCTAGATAAAGGCTAATGTTACTTGTGGGTGGTAAATAAAGAGCTCAGATACACAGATTGTTACAACTTTACTTCAGTCAAAAGGAAGAGGAAATTTAATACATATTCTGGTTTTGTCTCCGTCTCAGGAGGACAAAACAAGTCATTCATTTTGCAACCTTACACTTAAATGGCTTATTTATCAGTTAATCTTTAAGCAATTCACAGTCAACATTTTAATATGATGCTTATTATTCTCTGAAGTTAAACTGAAGGGACTACCAACAATGAGATTTTTTATGCTTTTATAAGGATGTCAGAATGATTATTTCTCTCCTGAGAATGGTGTTATTAGAACCAACCAGCTCTGAAGGTCTTCTCCTTGACACAGCCCCTCAATAACCAGCTGTAGACGAACCAGAAGCAACAAAAACTGACTACAGATTCTTATAGCTGTTACTAGACAAAGGTTTTGAGGACAGTGTCTCTCTAGATATGGCAAAGGGATAAAGCTGTTCCTAACAATGATTTGTGCCACCATGATTGTTACTGGTTTGAACATGAGTGCTTGAGCTGCCATCCTATGTACTGCAGGTAAACAAGTGACTTTAAGGATGTCAAATTTTTTGCAAGCATTTGAGAGACTGAAGCTACGTGGAAGAGTAGTGAATCATGTTGATTTAACAAGAAAGACATCTAGTTGCCGAGAATAAACTTCCCAGATTCTGGAATCAGATGTTTTTCAGGAGTTGGGGGTCCAAACAAGATAAAACATCGAGTGATGTTGCCCTCTTCATATGAGTCCCACATTAGAAAGCATCTCTGTGTCTTCCTGCAAAGGGCATTGGCAAACAAAATATTTTGTAATAGTAATAATAACTTAATACTCTTAACACTTCAGTGTTTCACATAGATGTACAATGGTGCTATATACCATTACTTCATACAGTGCTGTGAAAATGCATTTGACCCCTTCCTGATTTTTTATTGTTCTGCATATTCGTCACATTTAAATGATTCAGGTCAACAAGCAAATTTTATTATTACACAAAGATAATAATAATAATAATCTAAAAATAGTTCAGTTTTTAAATGAGTTTATTTATTAAGGAAAAAAGTTGTCCAAACCTGTCTTGTCCTAGGTGAAAAAGTAATTGCCCCCTAAACCCCAATAACTACTGCAGTGAAGTGTCGATGTACAACAAGTCTTTTACATCGCTGTGGAGGAATTTTGGCACACTCTTCATTGCAAAATTGTTTTAATTCAGCCACATCGAATGGTTTTCAAGCATGAAGAGCCAGTTTAAGGTCCTGCGACAGCATCTCATACAGATTTAGGTCTGGACTTTGACTAGGTCACTCCAACACCTTCATGGTTCCCTTAATTATTACAAGTTGTCCAGGTCCTGAAGCTGCAAAGCTGTCTAAGACCATCAAACTACCACCACTATGTTTGACTGCTGATATGTTCTTCTGAAATACTGTGTTTTACACCAGATGTAACAAGATGCACACCTTCCAAAAAGTTGTCTGTATAATATTAAAATTAGTTTGATGATTTGAAATATTTAAGTGTGACAAATATGCAGAACAATAATAAATCAGAAGGGGGCAAACACATTTTCACAGTACTGTAAAAATTAACAAGCATTGTCAGGATTGTGTGATCTCAGTTTCTAAGTCCATCACACCAAAAATAGCTGTCCAAAAATTACTTCCAGTCTCTGTAGTTTTACATTTGCATGACATTTTATGTAAACTTTGTGCAATAGGAGGATGTAGCTCTAGTAACAAAACTTTAGATGAGCAGTACAGCATTTACTAACATTTACTAAGCTCTCAGTTTGGCTTAATGAATGAATAAAACCTTTGCGACTTTGAATAAGATAACTTTCTCTTTTTAGGCCTCACTGGTCACAGCCATATAGAATAGTTTTACAGCCATTGTGAGATGGAGGAGCATGTGGAAATGCACGCAGTAATAAATGTGGGGGCTTTGTCTTTGGGAGATTAATGCCCCATAAGTGTGAGAATGAGTGATCACAATTTAAGGAATGCAATTAATCAGTGCAACAAGGGTTATTGGAATAATGAAACTGATGAAACTATTGTTAATCATTCCTCTGTCTTCACTGACATAGCTCTTGGAATAACAAGCCAGTGATAAACCTATGGAACTGTTTCTGATGAAAAATATTAACAATGAATACAACAAGACAAGCAATGTTAAAAACCTATGCACCCGAAATTCTTTGCTTTTCATATGGTATATAAAGTGCATGCACAATTATCTTCGATATGGCCAGAGTGGCTGCACATTTGCAACCAGGCAAATGAGCTTGATTGAATGCTACAAACAGAATTTTTGATTAATCTGACAGTCAGTGTTTTTCCAGTTGCAAGAAGAAAGGAGCAAATTATTTTTTGTAACCATCCTGCGAAACAACTAAATTGAAGATCCAGATTAATAATCTAAAATATTACAAAACACATTCCACTGAAAGCCAGTGTTTGTTTGCCCTCCTTGTAGGACATGGCTTTCAGATTACCAACAAAAATGCTTTAAGCCGAGCCATTTTGACAGTACATTTTATTTAGAGCAACAGTAAATAATAATCAGTTCAAAAGGGTCACTTAGACATGCTTTGGAAAGATTTTATAACATCAGGTAGATCAGAAATACATTGTAGACATTGCTATTGTCGTACTTAACTATTGTATCTGAATATCTACGCAGAGGTCCTGTCTCAGCAAACAGTCCTGTGTTCCAGTGGCATGTTTTTGTTAATGTGATTTTATCAATTCAAACGATCATTAGAAACTCCTTTTTTGCAATTATGTTAGCCCAGTTAAAAAAAACATGTCATTAAAAAAGACCCCTAACCTTTGAAAGGTAATGTAATTGTGTCCCTTACTAACACGAGAGCAATAATACATAAATCATTTATCATTTACTACGCCTTTGTGGTCGTGTTACTATTCCATTCTACAGTATCATTTATTGTCAAATGACAAATGATCATATCATTGCTGATCTGTGAAAAGCATGCACTGTATTAGTAATCACCATCTTGGGTGATTGTGGTGCTGTTACTTAAAATGAAGGATTACATGTGCCTGAAGTGAAAGAAAATTCTCTGCCGTCAAGGATTTATGAAGTACTTTAGGACCCATAGTGCGAAATCAAAATTTTATCACACAATAACCAAGGCTTTTCACATTTTAACTAGATATAGATACAATGTTGTCAATCAACAGCAAAAAATAAACAATGAAACAGATAAAGTACGGCTCAAAAACACTTAAGGAGAGAGGATACAAACTGCAGTCTCTGCATATGAAAGTTGTACATTTTTCACGTCCAGGCACCCACCCCAACCTCCTCCCTACAGGGTTTTGCAATACTTTAACATAACAGGTCCTCAATAAACTTAAAGGAGAAAATATGTCACCCTTAATGACATAATTTCAATAAGGTCAACTGAAGGAAAAGCTAGAAAGTGCTGATTGTTGCCATCACCTCACTTCCTGTGTATTGTTATAGCATTATGACCTTTTGCACTCATGTGACATTTTACTAATAATTACAGTCCTTCTAGTTATTTTACAGACACAACCACTTATTCAGACTAACTGGGGATGAATAAATTGATGCATTTTGTTAAAAACGAAAAGGTAAAAAAAACACCTGTAGAATACCACCTAACGGATAATACAATCTTGTATGCTGCAAACCTCCCCCTCATAGAATTCAGGTAGCTGGATACTTATAGAGCATAAGAAAGTAAGTAGCGATCTATGTCTGGTCCTGAATAGGTGGGGGAAAAACCTGCTGTTGCACAAGTGAGTCTTTAAAAGAAAAGTGAGAGCTGTAGGATAGTGTCCAAGATGGATCTCCAGAGGACAACATGAGGATCTTAGAATACAGAGAGTCGGTGTGTATAACCAGTAACCAGCCATAGAAAAAGCAACGATGTTCGATCCTGAGATCTTTGAGTCCATTTCTCACTCTCTGTGTTACAGTCTGGAGACTGAGGAGGTAGATGATCAGTAGCAAGTGGTGGCACTTTCAATGGAGAGTAATGGGTGAGGAGACTGGAGCTGTTAAGGTGGCAGGTGAGAAGATGGCAGCTTTCCAGGTGAGGGAATGGGATGAATGACAGAAGTGATCTAAAGACAAACACTTCCAGAAAGAAAAGATAACAAGAGCAGAGGGACAATAATTCACAGCTCATTGGATGAGCTGAACAAAATGCAGCAGACTGAAGAAACAGGAAAGTAGCACACTCTCATAAACAGTCCAATTCAAGGTCATACACAAAATCAGAAGCTCCAAGCTAACAAATACAAGAATCCCCTTTACTGAGCCATAGTGATGCACACACACAACCCAAAGTCAATGTCCAGAAAAAAAAATTCCCAGACCTACAGTACAGAAGGAGTAAGCAGAAAGCAGAATCAGGATGTAGAAAAACCATCTGACTATCAGGCAGGTTCAAGCTGTCAGGATGGCTGACAATGTGGCACTGAGGAAAACACAGCACAGGTTAAACAGCTCAGGTAATGAGCCGCAGGTGCAAATAATTAGAAGCAAACAAACATAGAGGGGAAATCAGCAACAGCAGTGAGAGGATAATCTGTCACCAACACAGGAAGTTCACAACCAGAAATTGTATTGTATGGGTGGGAACGCTCATAATTAAACATATAGAAACTTCAACCAATAAGAAAATAGCCATCATGTATGAGTGTGATTTTGTAAAGTGGTGAATGATTATTATTGAGGTTTCAAAGTACTGTAAACCAGAGTAACATGGAGGGCTTGTATTCTCATATGAAACAGCACATTGCTTATTGCCTATTCTTTTCTGTGCTGGGAACCAAAACTAATCTATCATGTCAAACAGATGTCCTTCCTTGAGCTGTTGACAATGCATACTATATGTTTTCTTTTGATATTTGTGTTTATGTTTACAACATTTCCTGCTTTCATATCATTTAAGGACAAAATTCTTAGTGTACCCCAGTTTTCAATGAGGCACCATATGTGCTGTGATTGCTGCATGGACAATATAGAACCTACACAGTACATGGGAAATGACATATTTAAAAGCTTGAGTGATGAATATGCCGCACAGATGGGCTGATTTGCGTAGCAGTACTGTATAACTGCCATTAAATCCTTTACTAGTTAAATAGGCTCAGATGGCCAACAGCAAAGAGACACTAAAATTATGATTTCATTGCTCTTCAGTGGGGCAAAGCCAACATGAGAACTAATATGGTTGTAAGCTGTGTATTTCTATGAATGTTTCCAACAGAATTTTTTTTTCCAAATAAATGTTGGCCTGTTTGGACAGCCATCAAGACTTTCTATCTCTATGATCGCACAAACTGTAAAAACAGTGACTATTACTAGTAGTTTTCTGTGTAAATTCTGTAATTGTAATTAAATTAAATGTAAATTAGCATTGAAGTTTAAACACCCTATGACTGATTTCAGATGGTTTTGAGAACTAAAATAAATTCAGACTATATACCTTAGCTCCTTGCCTTTACCTTCCTGTTTCGTCAACTAGAGTATGTATGTCTCAGTGGTCTCTTGTGCAAAGTTACTCTCGCCTTCCAACTCTATCTGGCGTGTGGCTATGTTTGTTTGAAATGCAAACATTAGGTTTGGGCCTAATCTTTTCAGGACTGATTTGCGGGTCAACGATAGTCCAGTCTCACTGGACTCAAGGTAACCCAGAATCATGAAATAAACTAGATCAAAGTAAGAGAAAACACAACCCATTTATGATTTATTATTGCAGATTTAATGTTGTTTATCTGAGGTGATTATGAAAACAGAGATCTAATCTGTAAAATGTAGGAAGTGTGTTGTTAATTGTCATTTAAACAACAACAACAAGCTTGTGAAACATAAATCTTCTGAAGTTTAACGCAGAGAATACAATTCTTGCGGTTGTCCCAATTACAGAAATTCTATGACGCAATGGTCTTTAAAGTTAAGACAATAAAATGCATACATTTGTAGATGTTTGCTTGCTGATAATGGTTTGTGTAATTGCTAGGATGGGGAAACATGTAAACACACACATGCTGAGTGGGAAGAATAAAGCCTATTTCTTGTGGGCAGTAAGTTTCACTATTTTCATGATTATTATTATCTTGTCAGGGTTGTTTACACCTACACTACTGTTTTCTTCAGATGCCACCACTAATTTGAAGATGAGTTACATTTTAAATTTAAAAACTTTTTACAGTAGTGATCACTATATTCAACTTTTGACATTAAATGCAACAAAATAATGAGAAAAGATGTAGTTTCAGAAAGGACTTGTTTAAAAATAACAAATGGCCATGTAGAAGTTTTTCTTGGTTACTACTTGATGTAATAAAGCTCCTGCTGTGGTCTGAATAAATTTAATTCAATATTTGCTTTATACTTAGGCTACTGTTGTTATGTAGAGCTTTTCAATCTGTGCCTGGACCACCAGCTATAATTAAAGAAAATGCACCAACTAACCCATCCATCTATTTTCTGAACTGCTTTTCCCTGTAGGGGTCACGGGTGTGCCGGAGCCTATCCCAGAGGCAAGAGGCGGGGTACATCCTGGACAGGTTGCCAGTCCATCACAGGGTAACATATAGACAAAGACAACCATTCACACTCCCACTCACACCTAGAGGCAATTTAGAGTCTCCAATTAACCTGACTGCAAGTCTTTGGACTGTGGGAGGAAGCCGGCTGGTCCTGGTATTCTGTAAGCTTCTGTAAGTTTATCTGTGTGAGTTACTAGGACTGTCACTGGAGTGTCACAAGTTACATATGTATGTTCACGCTCAAGTGCTAAAGCGTGTCATGGTACTAGGCAATTGAAGCATGTGATCTCAGGGTTCAGGTTTAGCTGCAAAGTAACAATCTAAAAACAGGAAACAAATATTTTCCAAGAAAAATTAGTGATGAAATAACATGTCCGCCATATTTAACCTACATGCAGCTAAATCTGATAAAAATTGATATTGTGGAATAACCTGCATGTTGATGGTTTTATGGACAGCATAAAAATCCACAAAACCTTGAAGGCAATTAAGTTGTAGATGGTCTCCAAGTCAGTTTGATGAAGAACTCCCCTCTCTGCTTCACTTGTTATCTTGTCGGTCTGTAGGTAGTAGTGGGAGGATCCCTTATGAAGGAAAGAGAGTAGGCAACAATGAAGAAGTACTAGGTGGACTTGTAATGCTTCAGGAAAGTTTTGAGTGGGAGAAACTTGAGCTGTTGCCTGAAGAAATGCTAATTTCAGCATCCACTAAAATGTACCTCTGGTTCTGTGATCTTTAGATTTACAGGGTTCCTGGAGGGGAGATAGAACGGGAGTTCAACAGGCAGGGATCCCAGAGGCAAGACAGCAACCAGTGTAATTATATGAATCTCATTAGATAAGGATGTGTAACATCATTTTTAATCATTGTACCTATTAGCATATTACAGAGACTGTCTCAGAGCTGTTATCTTTCCATCTTGGATTTTTGTATTTGACTTCTCTGTCGGTGTCCCGTTAAGTTTTAATCACATGTTCACAATATTGGGCATAATTAGCGAGGCGTTTGTGGAAGCAAAGTGACACAGAAAACCAATGTTGCAGTGTTAAAAATGCTAATCACCTGTCCATGTATCTAAACTCCTGGTTGCTGTCAACCAACTATATTGACTATTATAATTAGATGTGATAAAAATGTCCTAGTTAATAGAATGTGTATCTCTATCTCTTTTGCTATACACCAGCATTTACCATTTTTTGCGTACCCATACACGATATATTTAGGCTACCTGTTACATAATGTTTGCAGTTAACTCGCAGGATACTACCTTAGAAAATTAGGCCCACCATTTTCTCAGAAGACATTAAAGTCAAAATCCTTAAGGAAAAGTAAATCAGACCTCATATCATTTTTTCGTGCAAGCCCTAATCCTCTTCCGTAGGATACTAACCTCATGGAGGACAGGAGAACAGTTTCCTAACGTTGTTCGGTTTTACAGTGGAAACATGTTATAAATGAGAACACACCTTCTTTACATGAATCGCTGACCTGAGTTACCTTGTGTTGGGTCCAGTCTGTGGTCTGAATACTTTTTGCTGAGATCCTGAAGTTTTGACGTTGTTCTGCTAAGGTACAGCAGACAAATTCAGTTTTATAATAAACGTTTTCTCTTACTCTTCTACCCTCGCTATTTTCTCTTTCTTTCTATTTTGCAACCTGTTAGACAGTAATGATCATCCGTGAGAAACCGTGGACTGTATATAAATACAAAGCTTAGACAAAGCTTTGAAGCAAAAAAATTTCCATCAGAGATTTTTTTGTTTTTCAAGGACTCTTTCAGCCCTAAAAGGATTCATCCATTTATATTTATATTTATATTTATATAAGACTTTGACTCATATTTGCTTGAAGAGAATGGCCTGTTTTTCCTTCCCTGTGAAACATATAGCTGTGAACTTTACATACTGTTTCGTTATGTTAATAAATGTTGATAACCTAAGCTTAGGATTGTTGCTATTGTAAAAGCAGTGTTGTTTACTGTTCCACCTAGATCAGGTTAATTTAACCAGAGAATGCCCAGTGCCTGAATACACCTAGGAGTTACCTGTACCACTGAATAAGATCATTGTCTGTGCTGTTATTATTGGTGTGTGCTTATAAATACTTTATAATAGCTATTCTATGGATAGAACACAGTTACACAGATTTCTCAGCAGTCAGAAACTACATTTCAAAATAAGTTGTGTTACTGTGCTAAAACCTGGAACCAGCACTATCTATTCTTTAATATTTCATCATAATGTATGACAAATGTTAAAAACTTGTCACAATGGCTAGTTAGAAACGAACAGAAGACCTGGACAATAAGATTGTTGTCTTCTGACTTACATTATAAACATTTTATTATCAGTTTCAAGAAGGAAGAGAAGATAAGGTGTACTATCTTACTGACAATATATGTCTTTGCTTGCTCCCATGTTTGCTCCTTTGTGCCGCTGTTTTCCCACCCTCCCAAACATAAAGACAGAATTCCACTTTCATGTTCACACCTAGCATCTCATTTTGTTAAAAAGATATTATACAAAATTACTTCATGTATAATGTAATGTCAAAAATGCATTTGTTTATTTTATAAAGTTTCAGGTGTTATATGCCTTTGAGTTTCTCTGAAGTTGACAGCTAACTTTTTATATGTAAGTGATTCATTAGGGACACTAGTCAAACTCACATATACAGTTACATGCACAAACAAAGCATACACACAATAAGACTGCACAACAGTGAACACTATAGGGAGGAGAGAGAGTGACTGGTTGCTTAATTTTTTCTATCAGAGGAATTTTAGAGAGAGATCAACAGAAGACGCGAGAACTGTCATCTCTCTTCTGCTGGTGACAGGATATAAATAGCAAGTAGGTTCTCTTAAAAGTCGAGATGACAACATATGCTTTGTTTCCAGTGCATAGCTGTAACACGACTTTGAAACCTGAAGCAGGGAGAAGACGCGCCTTCATGTTCCTCTGTAAGCTAGAGAATAACGAACACGAAGCCTCCTCTGAAATGCCTGCCCTAATATTTGACAGATAGTCAAGACATGTGTATCCAGGGACCAAAAACAGATTGAAGGGAAAGATGAGCTCATATTATATTTTATTGTACAATTTTATTAGGTTGTTGTGTCTGGATCACCAGTCTAAAAGTGAAGTTGTTTTTTTTCTTCTATCATGAGAAGAAACTTCATTGCAAAATGAGTTATAATGCTGTGTAATTATCTGGAATCTTGTTAATATAGAAAAGCACTTTTTTAGTGGAAAATGTCATGTATACCCCACAATGAAGACACCCATCAGAACTCATGACATTTCACTATGGGTGATATGAAATACATATCACTCCAGTCACATATGATTTCCTCACTTGCTATGAGATACCTACAGGATGACTGACAATCTGTGACACTGCCAGCACAGATTATAGTGTGTACAGGTTGTGATGTGTGAAAAGCGGAGGAAACCCTCTTAAAAGAAAAGATTTGGTGGAGCCTCCATATTCACAAGATCCACCAGAGTTTTCTTATCATACTCCCTGTTGTGTAATTGTCTAATCAACATCATCCAAAGTAATAGTCTTTGTTCTCTGAATAATGCATTCTGATGGGCTCAAAGACATGGAAAACAGTGAATGAGTGAGTGAAAAAGCAAATGTGAGCGAGTGAGTGAGTGAGTGAGTGAGTGAGTGAGTGAGTGAGTGTTTGTGTTCCATGTGTCAGGAGACCAATTACATTTCAAACTTGTGCTTCAACTGAGGCACAATGAATAATTGCTCTTCCCTGATATTGCGTCTGCAAATGAAATGAAATCTTGGTTGTATGCACGCATGCAAGCACATGTGTATACAAACGCATACAAACATGTCATTCGTCTATAGTAACTCATCTGTTCAGAGCTGAATTACATAAGGTTGTTTCCCTGTGATGGACATAGCTTTGCTTAGCAGGTGAGGATGTAACAAAATATTGATTGTGGGCAAACAAATAGCTACCAACTCACTGACTGGGCAGAACTTGCAAGCAAACAGAATAAAAAATACCAATATTGATTCTAACAAACAAATAGCCACCAACTGACTGACACTGGTGCAACTTTAAATAAACAGCATAGCATGATTCAAATTTGAAATTGAGGAAGCATATTTCAACAGTTTGTCATGTGTCGATTTAGATTTGCTGACTAATCTTCCCCACCTCATTCACTATGTCTGAAAGGCTTAAAATGCCCCAACACTTTATGGAGATAATCTCACTCCAAGTAATATTTAAGAACATGGAGGGAGAAAGTCCTGGCTTTAAAGTACATACAGTGAAGAACATAACCCGACAATGTATTCATGCATCCATTAATCCTTGGTAGTGAGTAATCCCAGTGCGTTTGTATGTTCTGGGCTAATCTCCCTCCCTTCTGCTGAGGGACTGAGGAGTAGGTAAGCCCCATTCCCATACCCTGACTATAATTGCTAATCCTACGTCCAGATACAGAGGAGAGAGAGTGTGTTTTTGTTAGTTTATTTGTGTGTCTGATGAGTAGACAATACAGTAAAACCAAATAAAACAATGTAATATTTAATATAATTTCATTAATTGTTTAAGTCCAGCTGGTTTCTAACAGTTTTAACGATGTTCATACTGAGACTAAAACTAATAATGCTGTCTAATGTCTGACAGTCTCCAATCTTGTTGTTCAAAAATTATTAAAAACTCATCACTGAGGCATACCACTCCACTGGGCAACATGTTTTTGCATCGCAAAAGCTGTGACCCAATATTTTTAAAAAACTTTGCCACAAGAATGGCCATAGTTTTTTTACCTCATATGAAGGAAGCAAAAGTCAACTGCACATGCATAGTCTCTGCACAGGAACTCTGCTGGAGTTGGAGACAGACAAACATTAACTGTGAGTAGAAGCAATCAGTTGTTCATTTTAGTGTCTTTATGGTAAATAGTGAAAATACCATGAATGTGACCAGCCTTGTCATATAAATATGTATATGTTACTGAACTGTCTGAAACAAAACTAAATGTAAATTTGAAATGTACACTTTTTTTAATTTGTCCAACATTTTTGTCTTTTATGTTTTCATTATAATATCACCAGTGTTTAACACACAGTGATCTTAACTACTGCCCCTCACCTGGCACATGTACTGCATTATTGTCTTCTACAATATTTGTAGTGATTCAGATCTGGATCCTGAAGTGTATTAAAAACGTCTGTCAAGGTCTGCGTCTCACTTTATCCCAATTTTTACTTGATACGTATGTGTAGTTCTAATTTCTGCTGTCCTCAGGAGAAGAGTCAGCGGATTTGGGTTGGATACAGAACAGCAGATCTGCACATCGTATTGCTAGTATACGCATGGCCTTTGAATATAGCATTACTATCAGTGGCCCTTGGACCTGTTCGTTCAAAGTTAAGATTGTTGTGCACTGCTTATGCTTCACTTATGTAAATTTAAAAATTTAATTTAAACACAGCTTTTTGGTGTGTTATTTCTATACTTCTTCTTTGGGACTTTATGCTGTATTTAATTAGAGCCACATTTGTGCAGTGTTCTATAAATGTCATCACTCTTGCACATTTAATTGAAGATGGTTTATATTTAATAAGCGTATAAGGATAGTTTATAGGTTTATAGTCGCAGTGGGTTTTATTTTTTTTGAGTTGTTCTCTCATCTGTAAATATGTTTCACAGCCCTCACACAGGAATATTGTTTTAATTTGAATATTGAGATAATTCCGTTTTAAAACATCGTTCCACAGTTAATTCTTGCTTTATGTTGTTTCATATTTTTTGTTTCCTTGCAGTAAGGCTATGTTCACACTGCAGGCAAAAGTGGCCAAGATCAGATTTTTTTGCCCATATCTGATTTTTTTGACAGTCTGAACACCAGAAAATGATATGAAATCCGATTTTCTCAAATCAGACCTTGGCTACTTTCATATATTGTCCTAAATCTGATATGTATTCGTTGTTTTCCAAGTCCTCAGCACCTCTTGTGTGGCAGGCAGATGTAATCAAAGGTATGTGTTTGACATCCTGAATATTTGGATGAAATCTGCCTCTGCTCTGACGCATCCACTCACGTCTCTATGCAGACGTGGCAACCATCACTAAATAAAAGGTCAGCGTTAAAAATGTTGCTCTCTTTTTCCTCATCCTTCTTCTCATTATCATTTTCTTATAGGTTTGTAAGCTTCCACTGCACAACAAAGTCAAAATTAAACTGTAAAGGCTCAATTGAGCTGCATCCATGTTTACTTCATATACACCACACGCTGAATATGACATCACATTATTGTTCTTCTGCACATGTGGGTCACTTCAGGGCTGTGGCCAGTTCAGATTGATGCCTGACATATGTCACATTTAAGCAATAACAGCCACACAACAAATCGGATCCCAGCAAAAAATTGAGCGTAAGACCTGCAGTCTGAACGTAGCCACTTTGTCCAATGTGTCGCTATGTTCTTACACACAAAATGTGTGTGTGTGTGTGTAGGTGTGTGCGTAGGTGTGTGTGTGTGAGAGAGAGCGAGAGCGAGAGAGATACAGAAAGGCCAGTCTTTCGGACTCTGGAGGCCCTGAGGCTCTGTGACCTATTTCTGCCTGGGAGTAGCTGCTTCATCACTAGCAGACACCAGCCACTGCACCTGGATGGTGCATGTGTGTGTCTGTGTGCTTGTGTGTACCAATGAGACGAGGCACTCTGTCTCTCAGGTATTATTGTACAGCTCTGTTTGGTGTTCGCTGATGTGAATGCACACTTACTCCCTCCTCCCATCTACTTCTCCACCTTTTTCGTAGAGCAGCAGTTTCCCACAGACACACACACACACACAAACACACACACACACCCACACACATCCTGTTACACTAAATGTGTTCACAGCAGGGTAAACTTGATTCAAACAGCTAGTGAGAAAGTCTAATGATTGATGATAAGACTAGAATATCTGCAGCCAAAGCAAAATCACACAAACAGGTTATCTTGAACCTCAAGGCACTGAAGTGCTTTCACATGGCAGAGAAAGAATGCTTGGGATCATTAGCCCCTACACACAGGGCTGTAACACTGCCCAACCCACATTCACGTACACACATAAGAACAGATCTGGACACAGAATGTACACAAATGTCTGCTCATGCCAGGGTTTTTGCCAAATGTGTATATTACGTATGTACCAACTCATACTCTTGTGTGCTTCTGCCTTTTTTCCTTTCCCCTTCTTGCGTGTACTTTGAGACAACTTTCTGCTGAGGAGGCAGGCAGGTAAGCAGGCACATCAGCAGAGGGGCAGAGGTGCTGTTAGTTTGATGAGCAGTAAACCTGTCTGGAACACCAGAATAGCGATGAGGAGCTGCATTTGCTTTCACATTTACATCCAAACTACTCTACATCATTACACTCCTCTTTATCGTAAAGTAAAACATCTACTCTACATGTAATATGCAGTTAGTCATACTGAAATCTCACATGAGCCAAAGCAAATGTCATACACCTTCTGCAGTGTTAAGAGCTGTTGGAAGTTGGAGAAATGTATTTGTTGCTGTGTTATAGCAAGATGAAGGTGTTGCTCCTATACCAACAGTGTGATTGGAGTTTTTCGCACTGACGTAAGCTTGAGAGGAGTATTCTCATAGAGAACGGTGATGTAATGGACTGTGAAGGTACTAGTCAGGCTCCTTCTTTTCACTCCCTCCTCCTCTCTGTCTCACTGTTTCACCCCCCACCCCACCCTCCTCCTATGTTCCCATCTCTATTTTTTCTCTTTCTTTTTTGTCTTGGCAGGCTACTGGTTTACTCCTCTGGGATCACTGAATTAAAACCCAACAGCTCCCTCGCTCGGTCAAAAAAGGAAACTACACTACTTCCAGAGATTATCTGCTGCTTGTATACTCCTTACTGCGTCTCCACACAGCACTTGCATTCATCCCATCTATACATAAGTATGTCAGGCACTCCCCCTTCCTGTCTTCACTCAGTTGCCTGTCACCACGCTATGATACCCAGGTTGATGCTTGAATGGTTTGTCAGATACTTTCTAGACACAGACGATTCTTTTGTCACAATAACTGTCAGAAACATGAAACATTTATTAGACTGGAGTTCCCACTAAGGAGTCCCACAGTTGTGCTCCTCCTCCTTCTCTTCTTTCTTTCCGTGTTTGCTGTCTTCTTCAAAGTAGAACCACCAGCTCTGTCTGCCCTTGAGAGACGCCATGAGACAGACAAATCTCTCTGGTCTACTTGACCGTCCCAGCATGAGGAGAAAAAAATAAGAAATGAACATATAAACATAAAAATAATTGCAGCTCTGTTCCATCAATACACAAACTCAGGCAGTGTTGACTTTCTCCTGTAGGGCCCCTCCTTGATTTTCCATGCCCAGTGTTACAATTGCTCAAACTACCACACACACACACACACACATACGTTTTGTATTTCTTTTTTCCAATTAATCCCTTAATCAGATTGTTTTCTTTCTAAGAAAACTTAGGAAGAAGGAAAATACATCTAAACACACAATAATACACACTTGCAAATGCATGTGCAAACACATGAATGCACACATATTTATTCCAATCCAGTGCATGAACTGCTTCAGGTCCTTCCATGGCATTTCTAAAGTATCAAGGCAAAATTCGGAATTGGCCATTTTAGAACTACTATCATTCTTTTGTAGAACAACTTGTGTTTTGACTTGGTTTGTTGTCTTGCTGCATGATCCACTATGTGTTTAGCATTATGTGTTTAGCTTTTATTCACAGATGGATACCTTGATATTTTAATGTAAAATTGGCCTTACAACTCAGAACTCAGAACTCCATTAATGATGGCTATCCCTCCTGGTCCAGAGACAGCAAGGAAAGCCCAAATCATGATTTCACAGATGGGATAAAGGTTTTTATGCTGGACGTATTTGATCACGACCAAACATAACTCTTCTCATTCAAGCCAAGAAATTCTGCTGTAGTTTCATCACTTTATGCTTCTGTAAGTGTGACAAAAACCATTAAAACAAAATTATGATTGGATAATAAAGAGTAATTTTGTTTTATTGTGTTCCCCTTAATCTAGTTTTGAAAACATTTAGGTAATGCAGACATTGGGAAAATTCACACAAACGTTTGAAAACCACTTTTCTGCAAAAAGTGGTCATAATATGTAATTGTAATATGTTGTAAGCTTATAACACACAAACAATTTAAATCTTACATGTGTTTTTGAACACTTCCTTTAGCTCAGCCACATTCTGAGAATGTCTCGAGTGAGGTTACATTATCTCTATTGGCTTAAAGTGTGGGGTCTGATCAGAACTAAGCTACTTGGCATTTAATTTTTCCCTCCATGGTGAAACTGTCCAGACCCAATGGCAGAAAAGCAGCCCAAAAGCATGATGCAACCACCACTATACATCACTGCTGGATGAAGCTGGCTTGTATCTGTGCTTTTTTACACAATACATACAGTAGTAACACGTATTTATTCCAAACCATTTAGTGTTAGTTGCATAAGTCCATATAACATTTTCAAAGTAGGGTTGTGGTGTTTGAATCATTTATTCTGTACGGACAAGAACAATGCAATGATTTATGCTATTAGTTAAATAGATTGACATAGGTTGTGTGTTTTATTCTTCTAAGTTAGATGAAGACCTTTTGGTATTTTAGGCAGACTCATACAGGTAATTCCAAACAGCTAACTAATGTTTTCTTGATACTGTATACATACATACATACACATATACAAACACCAAAGTGCAATGAGGAGTTTTGAGAGAGGAAGCCCACAACATAAATATCCAATTACCAAACACATCAAACGCACAGAGGATGAAATATTGATAACTTTGAGACATTTATGTAATCCACAATGGTGTCTTATATAAGTGTTCCATTTACAAGGAGAAGCAGAAATGTGCAGGGAGGTATTGTTTTCTTTTTTTAAAACATCACAGAAAACTCCTTTGTATGTTGGCACACAATAGTATGAGCATATGAGA
>OMLM01020712.1:174217-187318 GCA_900302695.1 Helostoma temminkii | reverse complement strand
ATAGGCTCTCACACACACACACACACACACACACACACACACACACACACACACACACACACACACACACCTGTAATTAATATGTAATGCATACAAGAAGATCATTATTTGAAAGATTTTACATATCACTGTCATATTGTCTGAACAACAATGACTACAAATGAAAATAAAAGCAAAATGAGTAATAACCAGAGCTTTATATTCTGGTGTGGAAAGTACATTTAAGACTGGAGTGTTTTATTTGGCAGCTCATATGCAGCTGTCAATCGTTCTGTGATAAAGGCTGTTCCAAACATATGGAGCTGATGGGAGAGATTTGGGCTTCTGTCTTCATTGCGCTGCTTTGAGCTGCAGATCATAGAACCAAAAAGCAAAAGCATAAACAAGCAAGGAAATATGGATTCTTTCTAATTATTGTAAATTGTCATTACGTGAAGTGGGGATGCTGAGTGATGTGAGCATGTACAGTGTGTGTTTGTGTTTTCATGTGAAAGAGAAAATGTGAGGGAAAAACAGGGAAGGCTGAATAATTTGACTTAGCTTTTTGTGCCTTATCAACAAGCCACTCTTCATGCTTTTTCCTTTGAAACTGCTGTTTCCTACTAAGGCCGAATAAATTATAACTCTAAATAGGAATAATAATGAGGGCATATATTAATTCTGTTGTTGGTACTGGTTGATGTTGTTGTTGTTTGTGTTGGCAGGAAGGCTCAGATCTCCATATATGCAAAAAAGGTAACTTCTCTGCATGTTTTATAAGTTTGGAGGATCGTTTTAATGGTGACCCAAAAAGATGTCCTAGATATTGGGGGAACATCCTTTTGAAAAATTCCTGAAACTACAGGCAGAGAGACAGAGAGCACAGAAGAGGAGAGAGAGAGAGAGCAGGAGAGGAGGAGAAAAGACAGAGAAAAGAAAGAGTAGACGGAGAGATGAGATCAAATGAAACGTCTTCCCTTATTGTGAATGACATATTCAAAGATTTTTCTGCTTCAGCATTCAAAGACTAGGTTGTCTTTTCAGTACAATGCCTTTTTTTTTTTTTTACATTTAATACAGTTTGTTCTAGAAATACAGCATGGCTGTATGCCACCTGTTTAATATTACTAAGAGACCCTGACACAGTCACTGCTGTGTGTGAATGAGTGGCAAATAGCATTGACTAATAGACCAAACTCGTCCATCAATAATCCTAACTGCTTTTGCTCTTGGGGCTTGTGGGTGTGCTGGAGCCCATCCCAGCTGTCACTGGGCGGGAGTCAGGGTACACCCTGAAGAGGTAACAAGTCTATCACATGACTGACATATACAGAATCAAAAATAAGCCAATTGCATGTACATGGGCTGTGGGAGGAAGACGGAGTACCTGGAGAAGGCCTACACGGACACAGGGAGACCATCATAACTCTACACAAAAGCACTTGGTTAACCTGTGGATTTGAGTCTGGGTCCTTCTGGAAGGCAATGGTGCTAACCACTACACCACCATGGCCCCCTTTTATGGACTAAACTAACATTATTAAATCACACTTAAAGCTGACAGCCCCCTCTGCTGCCCTTTGACCTCAGCCTCAAGAGCCTCTTAACCTCAGCGAGTTCCATTGCAATAGTGGGTTAAGAAGGTCTAAATACTTTCCCATTACTTTAAATTTTCAAAAGACCTTTTGTGCAGTTAACCCTTGAAAATACATTCAAGATGCAAAGAGGCAGGGCAATAAGAAGGTGGTACTTGAGTCATGATTATAAAGAAATGTACAACCTTTAGGACAACCACTATTATTTATTTGTTTGTTTGTTTGCTTGTTCTCACACTGCAATTTGTAGCAGTTGCAACAAATTGCTACAGGAAAGTGGCAGGGAAATAATCTGATCTGTCACAACAAAGGAACAATGGTTTGTTCCCTTCGATATTAAGTGTCGCACTGACTCTGGCCTGATGCTAAACTCCTCCTGCTGCATATCGGTTTACATTTTAATCAGCAACAGCTGTGAGCAGCTCAGCATGTACCAAAGTTGTTGGTCTGTTCTAAACACTGGGTTTGATGTTGCTTTGTCTCTGAACACACACGGTTGTGGGAGACATCTCTGAAAGTTTGTGACCACTGGGATGTGCATTGTCTCTGGTGCATCATTCTTACATTTCTGTGTGTTTACTGAACAGCCAACATGTAACTACAGTAATTAATTATTTAAGTAAATAAAAGTGTGAGGGATACATCAATATATATATATATATATTTACTATAACCTAATGTAGCTATTATCAGTTGTTATCACATACACCTGGTGTAATTATTTATGTTGTATGCAGTTTATACAGTTTTGATCTGAGGATCTCTTAAACTTTACGAAAAACATTCACTATTAATAAAATACACTATAGTATCACATAAAAGGAGCATTTTAAATTAGATTGTTACACATTTTTACTAATTATGCAAATGTGTTCCTCTTCTTTGAGCATGTGTCTCCTATCCACTAAGAACAATGCACAAGATCAAGCATGATAGAGTAAAACAATAACCTTTCATTTAAATAATGATGACTGATTTAATAATCCGCACGAGGAACATGTTGTTGGACAGCTGCACATAGATTGGTGCAGGGTGCTACTATGGGATTTTGGTGTCTTGTCCACAGACACCTCAACATGTGGCCAGGAGGATCCCTGGGGTTCATGGACAACGGCTCTACTAAATGTGACACTGCTACCCCAGAATATTGTATAAATTATAGTATGTCAGGTCAAGTGTGATCCATTTTGAAACTATTTGCTCAACTCTACACTTAGTTTGAGAATGGCCACTTGAGTGCTGTGTAATGTCATGTTGCAGAGTGCCTATGTGAAGGCAGGCATCTATCTGTTTAAGTAGCCAGGGGCACTTGTTTAGGGTGCCTTTAATCAAAAGCCTTGAAATTTATATAAACACTGATTCCTCACATTAAAAGTCAGCCTTTTTGATACTGTTGTCTGCAATGCACAACTGAACATCAAGTCAGTTACTGTACGTTGCTTTCCTAAATGACAAACTGAAGCTACACAAGACCTAAAGAATACATACTTGCTTTTGTAAAGTTTTCAGTGATTTAATATATCGTGTCCATTTATTTCTCATTGATGGCATAAAAGGCTTCAAAATTATTGACATATGTCACACATGTCATACAGCTGTGGTACTAGAAGTGGTACAGCCAATGCTAGGCCAGATTAGACAGTGTAGTGTTGGTTGCTTGCCTCCTATGCCCTCTTTTCATGGAGAGCACATCTGAAATTCCAACACTGACATGTGAAATACAGACAGTAACTCCTATAGCCTGCTTCTCCTGCGAGACCCGATCATAGGTCTGCTTCAGAAGCTACACAGCATGCCTTTTCACTTTCATAAAGATAGTTTGGTTAACAAAATAGTGTCATTAGGGGTGATCTGAGTGCTGAGGTACTCAGATAATGTATGTATACATTTAATACACAAATAATTCAATTACATTCAGTCAAGCCACTTCACAATGTAAGTTTTAAGACCTTACAGAATTTAACAATACAACTATACGGAACTTTATAGAACGAGTGAAACCTTCAACAGAACCAGGCTCATGGTGGGCGGACATCTTCCTTGACCAGCTATAGTGAAAAAAGAGAATGAGAGATAGGAACAACAACAACAACAACAAAAACAACAACAGAAAGCAGTAAGAAAACACTGGGCAGAATGTTTGGACCAGCAACTGCACACGGTGAGCATACAGCTCCAAGGCCGAGGATACCTGTGGAAAAGGATAGAGGAAGAGAGAGAGAGATCACGGCCATGACAGAGAAGACACAAAGTCCTCCTCTCTGGTTCAGAGTATTTAGTAGAGTATTGTTATGTTGTTATTTGTTATAGATATATTACACATTGGAAGCTACTGTGCAATAAGTGCTCAGAAAGCTTTGTGTGTGGAATTCCAGCCATCCATTTTCTTAACCGCTTAGTCCCCGTAGGGGTCGTGGACTTGCTAGAGCCTATCCCAGCTATCATAGAGGTGAGAAGTGGGGTACACCCTAGCCAGGTCACCAGTCTACCTAGGTCTCCAATCAATCCGACTTCATGTCTTTGGGCTGTGGGAGGAAGCCGGAGTGCCCGGAGAGAGTGTGAAATTCCACTTTAACTAAATTTTATAATACAATACATTGTATGTAGCAGAGTTCCAGGGTTTGTGTGACTGTATAACTGTATGCGTGTATAAATGTGTGAGTGAGGGCGAAGTGGCAGTAACCCCGCCAGCCAGTCACAAGCCAAGTATGAAATGCTGCAGCCTGGTATCACAAAGCACAATGTGAAGCTCATGTGACAACCTTTCAGACCTAATCTACAAAGTCACAAATGAAAATTTGTGAAGGAGAAAGAGATTAGTAAACAGAAAGTTAGAGAAAATTCAAATGGGAAAGGATGAAACAAAGCTAGCAGAGAAAAAAAATATTCAGATATGTTTTGTTGCTCATCTGAAGCCCTCAAGTCTAAGTTTATATCTATGGTTTGTTTTGAGAGGGAGAACAGAGACTGTTGTTATGCATTAGTGCAAAATTGTCAAGCAAATCAAAATGAAGCAAAGATCATTGCGCGGCACTCCCCGTGGCTTCAAAAGCAACACAGAGACCACAGAGAATAACACTGGCACATTCTTATACCAACATGACAGTAAAAAGTCTCTATTATTTGCATAGTTGGTTTCATAGCTCATAGCAGACTGTCAGTGTTCCTGCATAGGAGCCAGCAAGATAAGCTGATGGGTCAAGGAGTCTCATTGGTTCTATGACAAAGGTTTATGGTTTTGTGACGCTGGTCTTGGCATTAAAATCAATGGAGCCTTTGGTCAGGATCAGCTGATTTCACTGAAAGGCACGATACAGGAAGACTTCCCAGAAGAGATACTATTTTTGGGCAAATCATAGGGTAGCTACGTATGTTCTATCAAAGGCACATTATTTTTCTCAAATTTTAGTAGGCCAGTAAAGGGCAGACAGTGATGTCAGAGAGATGGACATACAGTATAAATTTTACATTTTGAATGAATATTCCTGCAAAATCTGTTCATTAAAACTATTAAAATGCATTCAGATTAAGTACATCATAATAGTTTTCAGACATTATAACCAAAGTCACAAATATCAAGGGGGGAAAAGTTGTTCATATTCATTGGTATACATTGCTTGGAAGATTGAATATCAGTGCAATATTTCACGGTAATTCACCGAATAGTTGCTGATATTTCAGTGGTGGAACAACAGAACCACCTCAGAGCCACAAAGCTAGCATGGCAAAATAACCTGGCCATCTCAACACCTCAGTCCTATTCGTTCCACTGTATGTATACAGACTTCAGTTTGTTACCGGACTGTCCAGTTACAGTGAGGATCTATTGTACATGCACTCGTGCATTTATTGAAACATAAATGTATATAATGGGTAATCAGTGAGTAGAAAACACAACTGCTCAGTCTCATAACTAGCTGTATCCACAGAGAGAATTTAAAGTGGTTGTTGTGTACACTTGGGATGTTTCAGTGATGCTAACCTGGATATAAATATAAATAAACTGCTGCACAACAACTCAGCTGGGGATTTTTTCATTGCCTCTAGCAATACACCACAGCTGACACTGTACATGTACGGATATATCATAATTAATACACCTACTGTACCCATGTATTCAATGTATTCCTACACTAACCATGAGATCCATGTAACAAACATCCTGTATTTCATAATATGATAGACGTGTCTTTGTTAGACAGCATGACGCATAAACATGCTGTTGTAATTCTAGCTATGGGTACAAGACATGTACAAAAAATAACGTATACTATATACAAGAAGAAACACTAAAGCAGTCAGTAAGAAAAAACAAAACAAAAAACGGTGAAGTGTTGAACTCTGTTATTCATTCTATGTTAAGTCCTAATGGTAGCATCACTCACACCCCAAACTCACAACCCACTTATAATTGCTCCTCCAGAGTTCACTGTGTGTGTGACATGCCGTCCAAGCTTCACCACAGCAATTGAAAGGGTCTCAAAAGCATTTAACACTGAAGTGCTACTTTAAATCCCCACCCCACCCTGCCGTCCTCCCATAGAGACACCTGGTGGCACAAAGACCCCTGGAGGTGGCAATATTTAACATGGTAATGTCCATTTTTTCACCCTCCCTCGTTTCAGCGTCACCTACTAACATCACCATCCCTGCCCAAACCCAATTTACTGTCCAGCCATCCAGAGTTTACACACTCAGTGTATGTCTTGTGGTAGTGTACACACACACACTTGACATTTGAACAAGATTGACAGAAAGAAAGAAGGTGAAGAGTGTTTTCCTAAGAGAGACTGGGATTGTTTTGGAGTATATTTTTCTGTTTTCTTTGACAACATGGACTACTGCTTTTTGAATGGGCTCCTGGTGGTTTTGTTGATACAACATTGCACATCTGAAGGTAGGCTAACATTATGCAGAGGTTTGATTATTATTGTTATTGTGGGATGATAGCCGTGTATTTTGCTGAAAAGACTATAAACCAAAATGCAGTTTTTATCCAGTAGCTTCGCTTCAATACATGATACGTGCTATGCTTGTGTTTCTAAGTGTTTCGGTTTAAATAATACATTATCTAAAGAATAAATAGGAAAGTATTAATGCATAATTAGTGGTAGTGAGTCAGTCAGTGGTAAGGACATAGAATGTCAGTTGTATGGTGCCACATTGGCATTCTATTTAAATACGCCATAGACATAATTCTTAGTCCTGCTGTTTGACTTGAACATTGAAAGCCCTAAATACACACAGTACCAATAGTCATTTATTCCAAGTTTGTTTGATATTTATAGCCACTACAATGCACCAAAAAAAAATCTTCTTTCCTAGGTCTGTCCACTACAAACCAGTCCTCATCAGTGGTCAGCCTCCAAGATGGCCAAGTCCTCCCCCATGAACCAGAGATACCCGATGCAGATGTGGTGCCAGTAGTGGTTCCTCCTAGCCTGAAGGAAGTGCAGCAGGTTATGCAGGAAGCATCAGAGAAGATGGAGGATCACGGGGCACAGGAAGTGCTGAAGGAGCTCCTAGAGAAGGTGGCTGAGGCAGCTATGGAGCAGGTGGGAGGGGGGAGTGAAGCAAAAGGACACGAGGCAGTCACAGAGGCTGACACAAAAACAGAGGTGTTGGAGCAGGCAGGGGAGGAGAAGGATGTGGAGGGTGAAGATATGGGTGCCGGTGTAGGACATACTGTTGGAAAGGAGCAAGGAGCAGAGGTGGATACATTTAAAGATGTAACTGAGGAAGGAAAAGGATCTGTCAAGGGGAAGGGTGTGACTGCAGCTGGATATATGGCGGAGACCACAGCAGGTGTAGAAACTGGAGACAGAGATGGAGTGGAGGTTGTCCACAAGTCTCTAGACACTGAAGTCAGTCAGGAGGTTGTAGAGCAAATGTTACCTACTTTAGAAAACACAAGAGCGGATTTGACGGTTCAAGGAGCAGAGGAGGAAGACATCAATGAGCGGGTTGTGTTGTCAAAAGAAAAAGGAGCAGTTGGAACAGAAGCACATGAGGCAACAGAAACTGTTGTGAAGGTAGTATTGGGTGGAAAGAAGGATAATGTGGAGGAGTCTGACCCTACCCTGTTGGTGGCTGGAGTGGATCAGATAGGAGAAGCAGGAGTAAGGGAAGGAGCTCAGGCAGAAGAAATTCAAGTAGATGAAATGAAAGGTGAGGTGATAATACTGCCTTCTGACAGTTATGACATAGAGACAACACACAGTGTACTAGGGGAGGTAGTAGAAGAGGACGAAGAGGTGAACCTAGTTCCAGTAGCTGAAGAACCAGAAGTAGAGAACAAACAAGGTCATGTAATGGTGGAGGCTGGGGTTGCTGGAAAGGAAGAAGTAGAAGGTACAAATGTGGCCGAAGCAGCAGTAGAGGAAAGAGGTGGAAACAGTGAAGTCAATGATAAATTTGTGAATGAAAAAGATGACCAACGAACAAGAGAAGATGCACATGTTGCTGTAGAGACCTCACCTGGAACTGACATGGAGGATCAAGGTGAGATATATTGTAATACATGTGCTATTTGGAATCCAGGCACAAAGAATGATACACCATGCTCCTCTGAACTTAAGACAATGCCTGAAACATCAACATTTCAAACAAATCCAGATCATCTACTCATGCTACATGCCCATTTTATTATTTCACATCCTCTCTGACATGCTGCTCATAATTTGAGTCAAACAAACCAAACAGAAATGGTATTTGTCTTTAATCATTTTGCTGCAATAGACTCAGTAGCTTTGGTTGAGCTTGCATTGTTTCTATCTTAATCCACTTTAAGAAAGGAAAGCTCTTACATGCAGATTATAAGATACTTTAAAACGTGTTCTAATACTACAGATTACTTTCCCATGATAGAAAAACTACAGTAAAAACATTAAACTGCTGCTTGCTGTACTAGCTTTGGTGTCTGCTTGGAAATGTGTCAGAACAAGCTGTTGGTATGAAGCAATTGGCAAAATATGTTTAATAAGAATGTCTTGACATGACCATTAATCATTTATCATTATTAACTTTTAAAATAATCTTAAAAATTGGTGATTGTGACACATGCAAAGATTGATATGCTGTAAAACATTCTGCATTGCAAATGATACTGGGTTAGCTTACAAATGCATGTAAATCATGGTCAACCAGCTACTCTAAGCTGGAGCACATCTATGCATTATTCTTCATTCCATAAGTCCTAAACCCCTCCTCTTGGCTTAATTTTCATGTCTGTGTCACATACCAAACCCCTTTTCTAGACCTGCTGGTGATCTCTGCCCCAGTGCCTTCGGATGGTGCTGAAGCCTCTGTAGAACAGAGCCCTGAGAACCAGGCTCCTACCTTGAGTCCATCCTTAGGTGAGGTGGAAATAGGAGAAGATACCCTTGGTGATGAGAAATCTGACCAAGGCAATGAGATCATCACTCCCATTGATGACCTTTTGGCACACAACCCTCTTGTGGCCCAACCTACACTTGATAATTTTATGAAGGATGTTCTAGCTCCACATTCTCAGTCGGAAGGAAATGAACCAGGGATGACCAACGAGCTAGTGGAAGATACTACTAGAACCACAGGTAAAACTGAAGATGTTCTCAGAAAAAATGCATATGGATTCCAATGCACTGTAGCTCTCAAATGCAGTTTTAGAACTTGCTATAACTGAGTTTAGGTATATACCAAACTTTCATTTGGGTAAATAAGAAGAAAACAGTTCATCATCACAGTTCTGCCAAAATATATGCAGGTGGCCAAGTTGATGATGTTCCATTTGAATAAGCAGTGGAGCGGGATAACTACACAATCTGATTGATGGGGGAATGACCATCCTGTCTCACTAAAATATTCTATTTTTTGCCTCACTAAAATGGATGAGAAGTAATTACTTCACACTGTTTCTATGTCCCTATGCATCACACACATGCCCCTTTCGAACTAGCATAATTTAACAACAGCTGCAAGGTAGACTGTTTAAAATAACACAACAGAAAGATTTTTTGATAACAAAAAAAAGTTTTTTTTCCTGGAAAAATGTAATATAATAGTGGAAAATAGATGGACTGTCAAAGTACAGCTTATCTTTTGTGCAGTTGAGGGACAGTTGATTTAGTTGTAGCAAAGCATAATGCATCAGATTTCATTTTTTAAGGGGAAACCTCCTGTATATTCACCTCTAAATCCAATACATCTTTTCTTCTTCTCTACCTTAATGTATCTGTTTAGAGACAAGTGAGTTGGGCCTGGATGCATGGAAGATTGGAGCAATTTCTGCTGCTGTTTTCCTGGTTGTGGAGACTGTTGTCATCATTTTCTATATCCTCAAACGTCGTAACAAAAACAGGTAAGAACATTAACATTGGTTTCTGCAGACTTAATCTTGAGAAATACTCATTCAATGCGCAATATCTTCTAGTACACTCAAGGTACAGTCCAAATGTACTTTATTTAATACTACCCTTATTCTACTTTTATCCAGTATTATTTTCTGTAGGCTATACAATGTCATAGTAAGAAAGGCTGAACTCCTGGCAGTTTCATACAAAAATAGATATTCCTGTTCTGAAACAAGACTTTGTGTTCTGACTCAGTATCTGTAAAGTAGACTAGTTTCTCTCTGTTTATTTTTTATGAATGGGAATCAAACTAATACTTAGTCTGCTTTCACACTACGAATCCAAATGCTTCTTCACTAATAGTTGAAATAAGCCATCTGATTGCTGTAGTTTCAGCAGCACTACAATCATAGATGGGACTTACATTGCTTCTGATTACATTGCTTCTGATGTTGCCCAAGCTGTTGCCCACATTTCTGAACTGATAAATGATGAAATGAGAAGACTGTGTGCAGTAGTACAAAAAGAGAATGTTATTCCTTCAGTTATAGGTTTCACTTGTTTTTATTATTTTTCCCTGTGGCCCAATGCAACAAGAAGGTAATTTGTTGGAGGGAAACAGTAAGCAACAATAGTAATATCTGAGTTTTTGTGTGTTTGTTTGGGTTTCTGTGTGTATGCAGTACTCCAGCTCTCCAGCGGGCATGTGAAGAAGGATGTGTTGAACCAGAGGAGGCTACTGGAGGCAACTGCAGCGAAGACACACTGCCTGCAGACAATGGCGACATTGAACAGTAAGTTCACATTTTATAATATCTGTAGAGGTAGAAGACATGTACAGAAATACACAGCTACAGAGAGTTCATATACATACAGATGAATTATCAATTCAAGTAAAGGACGACATGAAGTGCAACAAAATGCCTCCACAATGGTTTCAGTTCTCCATGACACATAACTGCTAGGTCTTCGGAATTTTATTGAAGGGATGAACACCATTTAGCACACTGGTCTAAAATCATAAGTTTTCACAGCACAGCTCTTGTGACTGCAAAGACCACACAGTGACATACAATTCACACTATTTTAATAACTTTCAAACCATTCAGTGACACCTGCTTGGGGAGCATTCTTCACACCATGTTTCTGAGAGTACATCTGGTTACTGCACTGACATTTCATATTCAATACATGCACACAAGGAAATACAGAGATCTCATTATGAGTCTTCAGCAGACTTCACTACAGATCAAACATGTAATGGTCTCAAATGATCTGTAAACACTGCTCTGTTAAATTTATCATGAGCTATATGAGGGTCTTTTGTCTCATTTAAATGATTTCAGGTTTGATTTCAACGTTCACATGACCATACTGAGCTCAGCATGTATCTCTCTACGGGGCTCTTCCATTGTCTCTCCAAGATTTCAGATTTTCTGCTACCAGCTAAACTGACTTCTGTAGTATCAGTCCCCTTGTCACGAACACTTGCTGGATGTCAGCCCCATTGTCAGCCAGCTAAATGGTCTGCTGACCTGGAAACCTGGAAATTTGTGGTTCATAAGAACCACTGGCTGTGTGCATCTTAGCTTGCTGTTTTGTAAGCTATGCGCTTGGGAAGCTGCTCACTGTGTCACATGAGCGTGTTAGTCCTACAAACCCAATGCATTACTGGGTAAATCCACTGTTCTTTCTAATCAGGCAAGTAACAGTCTTAGATCAATACTAAGCCAAAGATGTGTGTGTGTGCGTGTGTGTGTGTGTGTGTGTGTGTGTGTGTGTGTGTGTGTGTGTGTAAGAATTACAAAAAATTAAACAAACAAAACTAACAAAGATGTTAAAACAGGGACCATAAATAGAAACACACACTGTTGTGTGTACTGTATGTGATCAAATGAGTGCATGTCTGTTGCTCATGCAACTTAGAGTGTGTAAGCCACAAAGCGAAACCTGATGCATGCCCAGAATAGACGATAAAAAAGTAACACTGAATTATTTACTAGTCGACAGAGTCATCTTGAAAAATTTCCTTGTTAAAAGATTTTACAGCAGCAGTGACAATCCAGTTGTCATTGACAATAGAAATCACAAAAAATACTGCCAGCAAACAAGAAAAGTCACTTTTAGAATGCTATCTTAAAGTCACATCTGAGGAGCAACAGCATCTGAGCAATAAAGGCACAAAGAGCTGCTCTTTGTACACAGGGCAAAGCAATTCAAGGCTGAAACTTCACGCACATCACATACAATTTGAAGTCTACAATGTTTCTTAGCGTTTTCCGACCAGATATGCATATGCAAAAATAGAGTGACTGTAATATCAACAGCAAAGTATAAACAATAGCAGTATCCACACTACTACACACACCAAACCAGCCCGTATTTGGGCAAGGCAATTTTCCTTAGATGCACAAAACTAATTATTATTCAAAACATAATTGTATTGTTCTATATGGACCTTAATCTACCTAAAACTGACCATTTCTTTTAGACTAGACCTGTTGGCCAAAAATTCCATGCATGTTACTACATGACTTTTCACTGTTTCCTTCATTACTCACCTCTATCTTGTTAGGCTAAATTGGCTCCACTGGTCTCTTACTAATTCTTTCTCTCAGCGTTCCAACAAACGCATGACCACAGACAGTAGGAAACAGAAAACTACTATGGCTGCAACATGGCAGGTTACAGTAGTGGAAATAATAAATGGGGACAATGAATTCTGGGTAAGATGCAGCATTTTATCACACATGGTTTATACATCTGGAATGACATGAAGATGGCAGTTAGGACACCCTTGAGGATAAGTCAACTAGGGCATGCAAAATGTATTCAGCCTTTTCTGAAAATCTTTCACCCAGGACAGTGTCACCTGCAATTAGTCAATAATGTCAAGTGATCTATTTATATCTAGGTGTGTCATTGCCTCCCACTGTACCTCTTTTCCACCGTTTAAGCTTCTCCATCTGCTGTGCAAGTCGTTAAATAAACAGACCTCACAGTGAGAATATTGCCATTTGCTCACAGAGACACATTCAACAGCAGTTTGACAGCCATTAGGTACACAACAAATTACACTTGAATTTTATTGGTACCTTAAGTGTCCCATTAGAATAAACCTGTTAATTGTTTTCACATAAAGCAAAACAGGACTTTTAGCGTTTTTTTTTTTTTTTTTTTTTTTTTTTTTTTTTTTT
>OMLM01020712.1:161402-174197 GCA_900302695.1 Helostoma temminkii | reverse complement strand
AAAAGCTTTTTTGTTTTTTTTTTTTTTTTTTTTTTTTTTTTTTTTTTTTTTTTTTTAATGAAATAGCCTTCATTGCATGTACTGTCAGCTCTCAAAACCTAGTTTTGTATCCATTACAACTGTTAAATCTTAAACAACTGCCCTTGTGTCCTCTGCACCAGGATAACAACACTTGATCCACCAAAAGTGGCGTCAAACCTGACCCACAACATAGAGCAGCATGAAGAGGAACGTGCAACCGCCATGTCAGACTTTCCAACCAGCTCCACAGACACGTTGGCCAACACTGAACCAGGGCCAGACTCCTCACAAGACCTCAGGACTTCTATGCTGTAGGGGTTCAACTATTTTTCACTTTTCCTGCTGTATCTAAATAAAACCCAGACAGCCACTCTCCACCCAGTCCCAATTCACCCAGACATCCAGTGAATTACCCAAATTTTTCAATCCCCGACTAAATCCAACACAGACTGCCTTTGATTCTGATTGTAATAACATCTGTATATGTAACACATTTGTATTTGGTGTGTATGACTGCATGTCTATCTGTGTGAGAGTATGTGTAATTTCTAATTAAGAAAACAGAACATACTGTAACACATTTGGCATGTGAAACTGTTTTATGTGAATATATGAACAGGAAGAGCATGTTTAAAATTTTTGTGACTGTAAATGTGCTAAAATGGTATACATGTAGTTTGATGTCTATAAACCCTTTTGATTATTATAAACAAATTCAGAAGCATTTTTCATACTGACCACATCAGTCATACTACATACAAAACTTTGTAAACATGGCAGGAGCATGAACATTGTTCCTGTTTTATCACCATTCATTTACAACTTTTTCACAGTACCATTTTTCCATAGTGCTTTGGCAGTACCATGAATACCATAGTCTGAATAGTCTGAACAACTTCATTAAAATGTACAATACTAGCCTACAAGACAAAATCCTTATTGAGATCAAGTTTAAAATGTGATGTGATTTTTACTCTATGTACTTTCAGACCTGTATTTCATCATTTGTGATTTTAGTTGTACCAAATTAAAATGATAATATTGCCTTATAGTATGATTTATTCTGCAGATGCTCTGGAGGTTACAGTTTAACATTTCTGATCATTTGAGAACACAAATTAAGTAATAAATTAGAACATATTACTGTTTATATATGCAATCTATCACAGATGTTTCCCCAGACACCTGTTTGGCTCCACAAATAACAAGCCTTTATCATGTTGTTACTTGGCTGATGGTGACTAAATTGAAGCGTGATTAAGCATGGGTGCTATCTCACAGCTGAGTCTTTTTATGTATGAGTAACCACACAGACGGGAGTCACTAGGTTTATGATCACAAGGAATAAGAATAAGAGTTTAAGAAAGCACAGTCAACACGCAGTGTGTGTGTGTGTGTGTGTGTGTGTGTGTGTGCGTGTGCGTGTGTGTGTGTGTGTGTTCTTACACGAACCCACAAAAAGGTCTGGTCATGTGCTCGATAGCTATTTAATCCAGGAGAGTGGAATGGACTGACTCTTGGGGGGCTGCACAGAGAGAGGAGCAGCATGAACAGCCAGAGGTAGGGAAAACACCTTATAAGTTTTTTCACACAATGAAGCGTACAACATTTTTACAAATTGAATGATAGTTTCAGGGTGGCACAGCAATGTGGTGGTGGCTATGGCCTCTGTATGGAGTTTGCTTGCGCTCCTTTGTGCTGGCTTCCTCCCACTGTCCAAAGACATGCTGTTAGGCTAACTGACGACTCTAAAGTGCTCATGGGTGTGAAAGTGAGTGTGAATGGTCGTCTGTCTCTATATGCCAGCTTCGTGTTAGACTGGTGAACAATAACAGCCGAGCTTGGCTCCAGCACCCTTAAAAGAAAAGTGGTTAAGATAATAAATGGATGATAGTTTCGCCACCATTTCCAGATCAAAAGTGGATATTAGACTAATACAATTAAAATATTGGCACAATTTAAATTCCACGATTTATTTTAGATTGGGATATACAACAGCCTGCATTGTGCTGAGCGTTGTGGTTGAACAATGCGTTCAATCACTCAAGATTCAATCTCTCTGCAAAAGTGCAACATGTAAAAGATTTTCCAAGGTTTTTTTTTAACTTGAAACTTTTCTTGGGTGGTTGTCACTGTTTTGTTAAAAATTATAGTCCTCCATGCATTCCCATTCAACAAGCTTCAAAAGACAAGTAAGTCTAATAACAAAAAAGGTTGAAGCAAATCATCTCTTGCCATCTATTGCTGAAAGCTTTTCTGAACTTGCAACAGTTGAAAGCTAATGGCATTTTGAATTATGAATAATGACTCATACTGTCTTCAGGGGCATGTAAGAAGTAAAGCTTCAGAATAATGTTAAGAAAACCAACTTCAACAAGAAAACTCAAACCAAGCGCCCGTCAGCTTAATTGAAGTGTGTGTTTCTTGTCTTTATTTTATCAAAACTGTGCTGCAAAGGGCTTCGCCCCACACAGCCCTGAACATAATAAGTGCTTTAGAAAAAGATGTAACAATACTTCTCAAAATGTATATCTGTGTTCCTAAAATTCCTAACCTACTTTAATCTAACCTTATTCTCCCATTAACCTCACATACCTAAAATGCTGCCTTTCATCTTCCTTTCCTCTGAAATGTGGTAGTACATGGATAACAGGTTTCCTGGTGGTGACCCTGTGCGCCACCCTAACCCTGGGTCAATTCCCCCGAGAGTGTATTAATCCTGAAGGACTGCGAAGTGGTCAGTGCTGCCCGTCCCCTTTGGGGCTGGTAGGTGACGAGTGTGGGTCCAGTACAGGCAGAGGGCAGTGCGTAACCATCGCGGCAGACAACCGGCGCCACGGACCCCAGTATCCTTATGCTGGACGTGACGACAGAGAGAGGTGGCCACTGAGATTTTTCAACCGCACTTGCCAGTGTAATGGGAATTTCAGTGGCTACAACTGTGGGCGATGCCGACACGGGCTAAGTGGACCAAACTGTGATCAGAGGGTCTCTGTGGGTAAGATAATGGAGGCTGTCTGAACTCAGCATTAGAGAACTAAATATTCAATGTCTATCTTCTGTTGCCTTCAAGATCTCAGTGGGTTTCATGGGCATAAAAAACTACATCAGCTAAGGGAATGAAGGCAGCATTTAATGTTAGAGAAGAATGTTCATTTTTAATAACATTTTCCTTGCTTGTGTCTTCCTTGGTTCCACCCACACCTCAGCAAACCCTCATTCTCTTTCTTTCTATTCCCCTTAATATCTCCGCCCCAATAACCTCTCTCTAGTAAGGAGGAATATCATGCAGATGAGCACAGCTGAGAAGCAGGCATTTGTGAACTCTTTGGACCAAGCTAAGAAGACTGTCCACCCTGACCTGGTTATCTGTACAAGACGGTACTTAAGCGTTTGAACAATATACAACAATGTTGCATTGTATATTCTTGATTATAATAAAATCATGTCAAGAATACTTAAAAATAGATTCACTGAGCTAATGTCAAAGGAATCCAGTTTTTGTTCTGAGGAACAGACAACCAAGCTTCGCCACAGTATGCCACAGAGTCTGGCAGTTGAAAGCTCAGAAGTTATGAGTGAACTCATGCTGTGTTTTGAAAATGATCAGTAAAATCCTAACAGTTTTTATGCAGCTTTCTGTTTAAGCTGTAGGTGGAAGACTAAATTATCAGTGTAGGCAGCAGAAAATGGATTTATAATCTTCTAAATAACAGCACATAAATCTATGAATAACCTCCTTACAAGTCAAATCAGCACTTTAGAAGAACCATTTTATCCTTATTAAAACATTACAGTTCTCCTGTATTAATGGCCACATCTGGATTCTTAGCTATAATCCTCAATAGGGACCAACACACAGAAATACAATGTACACGAACAGTATCATGAACTGTCAAACAAGTTTATTTTAACTAAAAGCCTCTAAATATCCTCTGATACTAGTCAATGTACATTGCCAGAAAAGTTGGGATGCTGTGTAATATCTACATAAACAGAAAACAATGATTTGCATATCCCATAAACACATATTTTAGTCACAATAGAGCGCAGAAAACATATCAAATGTTTAAACTGAGAAAATGTACCATACCAATGAAGTAGTTTTGAAATTCATGGCATTGTTATGCTGAAATATGCAAGACCTTCCCTGCTAAATATGTTGTCTGGAAGGAAGAATATGCTGCTCTAAACCCTGGATTTATCTTTCAGCATTGATGGTGCATTTCCAGATGTGCATTCCTTCGGCACTAATGCACCACCATACCATCAGAGATGCAGGCTTTTTGTTGAGCACTGATAACAAGCTAGACAGTCCCTCTCCTCTTTAGTCCAGAGGACACACCCACTGTTTCAAAACAGTTTTCTACTTTGCCACAGACCATTTTAAGTAAGCTTTGGCCCGGAGAAGACGGCGGCATCTTCTTTGCATTATAGAGCTTTAATTTTTGTATGGCACAGCAAACTGTGATCATAGACAGTGGTTTTTGGAAGTATTCCTGAGCCCATGCAGTGATGTCCATCACAGAATTATTAGGGTCTGAAGATCACAAGAATCCGGTGCTATGCTTCAGCCTTGTATTTGATTTCTCATAATCCTGATGACGATGTACTGGAGATTATGATATATTTAAAGTCTTTGCAATTTTACATTGTGAAATATTATTCTGAAATTGTTTCATAATTCTTAGACATAGCTTTTCGCAGATTGGTTAACCTCTGCCCATTTTTACTTCTGACTTTACTTTTTTTTTTATAATATCATATTATTGACTTGTTGCCAAAAAACTAATTTATTGCAAAATGTTCTTCTGAATTTACCTTGTTAGTACCACTTAAACAGTACCACAACCCAGTTTTTAAAGTTTTATGACATTTACATATCATTACATTCTGTTTTTATGTAGAGTTTACACAGCGTCACAACTATTTTGGAACTGTGGTTGTAGAGGACTGTTTTCTGCGTTGGAAAATGGGAGCATAAATAGGCTTCAGAGGGTTTAGAGCAGTGTGAATTAAAATCACAATCGTTTTTTTTTCCTATTTAGGCACCAGGAGGTGTTTGGGCCTGATGGAAACACCCCACAGTTTGAGAACATCACCATTTATAACTACTTTGTTTGGAGCCACTACTACTCTGTCAGTAAAACCTACCTGGGGCCAGGCCAGACCAGCTTTGGAGGCATAGACTTCTCCCATGAGGGCCCAGGTTTTGTCACCTGGCACAGATTTCATCTGCTGCAACTGGAAAGAGACATGCAAGTGAGTGAGATCTGGGCAGGAGAAGAGGCTTTTGGCCTGATGGAGTGATGACGGAAGGGAGCATGGGAGAAGAGAAAGCGAGGAAAGAATGTGGAAGGATAAAGATGTGTATGGGGATTTGAGCTATCCAAAAGTAGATTCAAGGAGGGAGGAATAGATAGAAGTAAAAGAGGAACATATTGACGGAAGGTGGGAGAAAATACAAATGGAAATTATGATGAGTGATGAGTGAAAATTGACAGATTTAAATAGCAAAGAAAGTGACAAAGAGTTTGGACACTAATTCAGGAGTTATGTCTTTCTTTATCTTAAAATACAAGTGTCCGATCAGTACATGAACATGCCTTCCATGTACACAGGACATGCTGGGGGATGCCAGCTTCGCCCTGCCTTACTGGAACTTTGCCATCGGAGGCACTGAGTGTGACATCTGCACCGATGACCTGCTGGGAGCCAGGAGTGCCTTCGATTTGAACTCCATCAGTTCCAACTCTGTGTTCTCCCAGTGGAGGGTCATCTGTGAGCATGTTGATGACTACGACACTTTGGGCACCATCTGCAACAGTAAGGACTGTTGCAGAAACACTATATCGCAATGAGATTGGTGTTGATATACAGCACAGTCTCAGCTGCATCTGAAAAGAGGGCAAAGAGCTCATAAAGAGAGCATGTAGAACATAAGCTTCTATAAATAATACCTCACAGCTGTTGTGCTGTATTCAATATTGCTCCCTATTACCAGAGTTTGTCTGAAACAACTCTACTTGTTAAACACTGTCATCAGCTGCTGTGTGCACTGCATCTTAAAACACTGAAATTTGAAATACATTTGAGCGAGTGAACCTAATTTTATAGCAGACATCAGAGCAAAAAATAGTTTTTCCAGTGTTGATTCCAATTGGTCATGCAGTTTAGACTGAAATAAGAGAACTCTGTGTAACACTACAATAAGATAGATTTTAGGTAATCAGATTTGCAGGGATTAGATCCCATTCCACAGTGGCACCAGATTACAACCCCAAATCACTACTTTTGCTTAAATTTTTAAATAGATCTCATTCATTCAGTATTTTCTTTTCATCTGGATTTTTAGAGTAATTAAGTAATATTAAGTATATATGAAAACAATGAGGGTATTTGGTAACAGGTAGAACATGTGAGCAGCCAACATGTGATCTGTCTCGTGACAGACCTGATATTTTCTGCATCCACAAACAACATCTACTCAAATAGGTTACAGGGGTTGTCTCATTTGTGCATGTGCTTGTTAAGACAGGAATCTAGCAGTCTACTGATTCCTTTGATCTGAAGGAATAATCTTCAAACAGACAGACAAGTCAGTTATGTATCCTTCTGTGTATGAGCTTCTGTGTGTGTGTGTGTGCATGTTCATGTATAGGAGAGAAGACACAAAAAAGAAAGAAAGATCACGCATGCAAGAGAAAAAAACTTCTGTTCCCACTCTACTGTTGACTTTTAGTGAATAAGTAAAAGTGCCATTCTGTCATGTTTAAGACTGATCAAACTAATCAAGTCTCCCACACAGAATTAGAAAGTGGTTAAATAATACAGTATTTCTAATAATCCTTATTTGCATTTCAGTAGGGAGCACAGGCCTGAGTCTGCACTACAAATCCAGTTCTCCACTAACCAAAACAGTCACAAGAATTTTTGTATAATTAGTTATATAATACTAGCTGCGATCACCCAGGTACCGAGACAAGTCCCATCCGGAGGAACCCATCAGGCAACGTGGCGAGGCCCATGGTGCAGAGGCTGCCAGAGCCCCAGGATGTGTTGGACTGTCTGGAGCTCAACGCCTTTGACACGCCACCTTACTACTCCACCTCCTCAGAGAGCTTCAGAAACACCATTGAAGGTGCGTAGTTATGTGTCGCAGATCACGATCAAAGCCATATATAAGATTGTACATTCTCCAATATAGCGAAGGGGGTATTAGGCTCAGTCTGACACAGTTCGCACCAAAGACTTGCTGAAGTACGGTGTGACTCCACAGATACAAATACATACACCCAGACACACACTAGATCCTCCACCCACACGCACATATGGCTTGTTCCAACACAGCACTCGCTGTTTCTAATTCTGGTAAATCAGTGCTTTTAATGGCTTTGTTGTTTTTTATTTTTTAGGATACAGTGCTCCCCAAGGGATGTATGACCCAGTGATCCGCAGCCTCCACAACCTGGCCCACCTCTTCCTCAACGGGACAGGTGGACAAACCCACCTGTCTCCGAATGATCCCATCTTTGTCCTGCTGCACACCTTCACAGACGCAGTTTTTGACGAGTGGCTCCGCAGGCACCAACCAGGTACACCCAGACTAACAAGAGGCAAACAAAGAGCCATAATTCACCCTGAAAGATGATGCGATAGATAACCCTATTTTTAATCCTACAGGTGAAATAGTGTACCCTGAGGAGAACGCTCCTATTGGACACAATCGCAAGTTCAACATGGTTCCTTTCTGGCCCCCTGTCACCAATGCTGACATGTTTGTCTCTGCCCCAGAAAACCTGGGATACACCTATGAGGTCCAGTGGCCAAGTGAGCAGCAGCAAACCCATATGCACGCACACATGTATATGCACATTCCCATGAACTTCAATAACCCCTGATAAACTTTTTTTTTTTTTCTTACATAGCTCGTGACTTCACCCTGTCTGAGATCATCACCATAGGTGTTGTTGCTGCAGTACTGGTGGTGGCAGTAGTGGGAGGCATCATCATCTGTGTTGTGCGTGACCGCTCCTACCGCTCAGGTGAGGCCCTAGAGCCACTGCTGGGGGACACTTTCCGATGCTACTCAGAGGACAACCGGAGGGTGGGCAAATCGCAGTCTGTTGTCTAAATCGATGGCTTTCTAAAGAGGCCTTGATATGTCTATGCATATGTTTAGCTTTTCTTCACACCCCCATTTCTTCTAATAAATTTGAACTGGCTTCAAACTCAGAGACTCTCTGTATATTGCTGTAAACTGTGTCTGGCATCACACAGTTGTACTGTACATTTAGGATAAATTTCTAGCCTTTATTGACTGTACTGCTGAGTGTTTAAAGTCAATCATCTGATGACGCAATAAATAAATACTTCCCTTCTTCAGCTTCCATCTACCAGAATGCTACATTCATACACAGTTCTGCTACATCACACAAGGCTTTGTGTTTTTTTTTCTTCTCATTTTGCCTTTGTTCTGTTCCTATTCTCATGCAAATAATAAACTGTAACAGACCACTGACAGGTTTGATTACTAGAAGCCTTTTGCTGCAGGTACAGTTTTGCATATCTAGAGCCTGTGGCTAAGCAGCAAATCACACCACTTAGTTGCATCTAACCCTTCTGAGCCAAATCAAGACCATGCAAATTTCCATGTTTATAAGAGTACATAGACCGCCCCCATGTGGACATAAAAAGTTATTACACATAGTACCACTGGTAAGTTATCATTTCCACAGGAATTAGCCATATATTGAACATGTATTTTACAAATTAGGTGAAGCAGACGTTACTGTAGAAGGGCATAAGTGTATGAAAAAAGGCAACTGAAGCATGACTGACTGCATAATAGGTGAGAAACCACATTACGTGTATTACCTAGGGTCAGAGTACTTGTCCTGTCTATCTATGTCAGTTTCAAGGGCATGCTATATTGTGCTCACCTAACCTGAACGTAGTTTAATGGATGAAAGTGAAACAGTGAGCACTTACATTACACTGTTCTGCTCTGATCTGCAAGGAAGTGAACCAATTAGCCTTCAAGGTGTTATAAGAAGCGCCTTTTTATGATCCCAAGGAGAAAAATTGAAACTGAAACAGTCATTATTATAATATCCTCCATGTTTCTGGTGTTTTAGAGAAGTTGTTCATTTATTTTTATACATTTATATTTTTGTCATCTTTAGTGTAATTCAACAACAGAGAAGTTGAAAAACAATCTTTAAAAATAGCCTTTGGACCAACATGTATAAAAGTTATGAGACATACAGCAGAGATCATAAATCATATCTTACTGTAATGAAAGAAAAGCTCTAATGATCAAATTCAAAAGAATGAAATTATTAGATGATCGTGTTCTTGATGTAGTAGACAGTGAAGATTTTAAAAGTAATAACCACAAGAGCATAACATGTCTTGCCATCCCTCTCTGCTATAACTGCATGATTGTATCTAATTATTTCATGCTTCAGGCCATCCGACTGCATAAAAGCCTGACGTAGGCATTAATGCTCCTCTGTGCCAAACTTCCCAGTTGCTTGTGACAACTGTGCTCAGTATTGGGACACGACATTAGTGGCACCAAGAGTGAATTAATAGCTGCAATTTACAGTATACTGGTGCAGTTCCACTGTATAGCATCATGCTTTAAGCCTCAGAACTGGAATGAAATATTGATATTGGCCTTTTGCAGGGTAGACTTGTATCTTGAAATATAATCTCATGGGAATAAATGAAGAGGAAGAATTTTTTATTTTGATCCGCTTTTACTGACACCAAAAGACACAGTCTTGTGGATTTATTAATATGAATAGATGTGACTGAATAATGTTTGAGGAAAAGGGCATTTGAACCTAAAAACCAGGAACTCAGTTTTCTTGTTCAATGAAAGAGAGGAAGTGCATCTTCCCCTTGATAGTTCTGTCTCTTGATACACAAGCTGTAAGGAAATTTATTTTTGATCAGATAAAAAAAGAATAATTAAAAATATGTGGATTTAATTTTAGATGCCAAAGTAGGTAGCTGGTGTGAGGCTCTTATTTTTATGCCTTTGCTTTGGCGATAGCCAGGACCAGAGGCATTGTGTTTTCAGGCTGTCCACCCGTTTGGCCATCTAGTTCTTGGGAACATGATATCTGAGGAATGCTTGGAGGGAAATTTGACATAACTGTCAACTTGAAGCGATGAACTGATTAGACTTTGGTGCCCAAAGGTCAACGGATTCTTTGAAAGACTTTTGGTAAAACTGTCTAATTGGTGTAATTCAGGACTGTTTTCAAAGGTCAAAGGTCAAGGTCATAGTGATCTCACCTTCATCCAATCACTGTCAACTGATATGTCAGATACATTTGTCTGATTTGGACTAAACTTGGAGCATGTGACCTTTAAGTCATGACTGGAATGATTATTGGTTATCTGTTATAAGTGATGCCTTGGAGTCATCTTCACATTGAGACAAGGTCTAAAAAGAGAACCCAGTTCACACTATTCCACCTCTGATTCCTATTATCACTGGTTAACATATTTGTGCAGGCTTCTGCTCTCACTTCTGTGGACTGCCTGGATGTATCTGTGAATGATGCTGTGTCATTTGTACAAATGTTTTTCTCTTAATAAGATGCTCAAATGCCACAGATGTACGGTATATAGCCTCTGAGGTTGAGTGGTGTTGTACAGTATCATGCATGTAAAGGATAAATGCACTAGTCTGCAGACACATGTAACTGCTGGAGTAATTCTACTTCACTTAAGAGCTATCATTTAGCAGAAAGCAAACGCAAAACAGTCAAATAAAAAATTTATATATTTTTGCAGAAATTTCTTTCAATTTCACTCCAGTCTTTAGGCAAGGCAATTGTTCATCTGGAGAAGGATAAACCAGACTGTGATGGCCAAGTTTCAATAAAGCTTGCAATGTGAACAGATGGCTTTGATTAATGTGGACGCTCCAGACAGGATCTCCCTAGATACCTCCTATTTCCTAAATGAGACATTTGTGTGCAAATGTATTTTGTTTGTCAAGTTGTCACCAGTAACTCCAATAAGTAAAGTGAAAGTTCTGTGCATTTACAAAATACTGGTACAGGTACTGTGACTAGGGCTGTCTTTGTCCTAACTTTAAACTAATTTTCAGCTTTCTCTAAAATGATGTACTTCTCTAACTAATCCTCCTCTGCACTCAAATCCTTTCTCCATGATTTAATGGTGCTCAGTCATTCTATGATATACTCATACACACAGCATCCTACCAGCTTGACTATACCTGAGTGATTCTAAATAAACATGAATGTTTGACAAAGACAGAGACAAAGACAAAAAGCATAACCACAACAATAAACCATCTTGACATAACATGCACTCCACTGGTTTGGAAGAACTAGAGAGAGAGAAAGAGAGAGAGAGAGAGAGAAAGAGAAAGAGAGAGAGAGAGAGAGAGAGAGGGCCACATGTCCTTGTTAACAGCTGAGAAATCAATTTTCTTTTAAGCATTATGTTTTCTGCCAGATAAGCAGAATAATGGAACTTAAATAAATGTCATGAATTATAAAAACGTTCTGGAGACAAAAGTCTAATAAATGAACATTTAATAAGATCACTTACATTACATTCAGTTGTACAGTGATACACAATGCCAAACACCCAGGTATGTGTGTTTTGGCTCTGAGGACTACTCACATACAGTAAATGAAATAAAATAAATGACAGTTAAGACAACATACAAATCACAGTATAAATAAAGTCATATAAAACTGAAGACAGTTTCTAAATAAAACAAATAGTGCACATAACACTAGATGAATACTATGCACTTGAAGTCCTAAAAACAGCTGATCAAGTTAAAGATTATGAAAACAGTAATAAATAATAAATAAATCAGAGTTACTTGCACAGCTGATAAAAGAACTTGTATAAGTAGCTGCATTTGACAGATGTGAGATCATTTTTTTAAATTCTACCTGTTTAAAATAAGGTAGCACTTTGAAAGCAGGTGGTTATTGCTAATTATCAACACATACTGTAATTCCTTGACTATTCACAGAATCATGACACATTTTTAATTATCAGAATATGAGAGTGATGAATAAAAGTAAAACAGACTTTGTAAGCAAATGTCCTAAAGCCTGGTTGCCATACAAAAGATTGGCAGAAGCACTTGGCATGTTGTGGGTTTTAGGAGTTTCTCACAGTATTTCACTCTAGTGACATTTCAATTAACAGAAGTGAAGAAGCAGCTATATACATACATAAATATACGTATGTCATATTGTTTCTTGATACATCTTTCTGTTGCATTCATTTGAACAGTTCTGAAATTTTGCTGTTTGGGGATGGTACTCATTAGATGGTACTATTCATTAGAGCACTGGACTGACTCAGACACTCACTGTACCATCATAGTTTGTCATAAATTATATATTATAAATATCTCCAGCAACATAACTGAGCAGCACACACACTATAACACCATCAGTTGGCTTATTTATTATTCACTTTTGGTCCCTTGGTTTTTATGAACGTTGCTTCCCTTCTGAAATCAGACATATATATGTCTGATATATGAAGGTTCATGTAACATGAACACATAAGTTCAGATAACTGCTTCACAGGTGTTTATATTAGGAATACTGTGTGTTGTAAACACAGTTGTTGCAGTTAGACATACAGTAGAAACCTCAAACCTAAATGCAGATAAATTTACACACACAGTTTCTACTGATTTTATAATTTTAATTAAAACTACATCACTTTACCAATCCATGTTTGCATCTGCAGGTC